>VZQC01002949.1:548958-585390 GCA_009823505.1 Rhizomys pruinosus
GTCTCGTGCTCTTCTCGCCGCTCGCCCCGGCAGTTCTCCCGTTGGACTTTTCTTTTTTTTTTGTTTTTTTTTTTTCCCAGTTGACTTTTCAATGCAAACTATGAAAGCTAGAAGAGCCTGGACAGAAGTATTCCCAGATCTAAATGACCATAGATGCCAACCCAGAATACTTTACCCAGCAAAAATATCTATTATAGTTGGTTGGAGAAAGAAAAATCTTCCATGACATGAATAGTCTGAAAAAAAAAAATCATTTCCAGAAAATCAGCCCTTCAGAGAATATTTGAAGCAATAAAACAGTGGAAGAAAGGAATGACCATACCCAATCAACAACAAAAAGAAATAAAATGAAGGTATAACTGAGGAAACACAAAGTTAGACCAAGAATGAAAATGGAAATTAAAATGATGGGAACAAGTATACATCTCTCAGGAATAACTTTAAATATCAATGGATTGAACTCCCCAGTCAAAAGATACAGGCTAGTGGAATGGATTAAGAAACAAAAATCCATCTTTTTATTATCTGCAAGAAACCCATCTTGCCTTCAAGGATAGACACTATCTTAAGGTAAAAGGGCAGAAAAAAATATTCCAAGCAAATGGCACTAAGAAGCAAGCAGGATTTTCAGTTCTACTAGCAGACAAAAATAGACTTCAAACTAAAACTAATCAGAAGAGATAAAGAGGATCACTTCATTCTTATCAAAGGAACAATTAACCAAGAAGATATTACAATCATGACCAAACACTAATGCACCCAACTTCATAAACACAATACTATAAGACTTTAAGACATAGATTAATCCCTACACACTTGTAGTAGGGAACTTCAATACCCCACTGTCTCCATTAAACAGGGCAATTGGACAAAGAATAAACATAGAGACAACTGAATTAAACAATACCACACATCAAATGGATCTAACAGATATCTACTGAATATTCCACCAAAGAAAAGTTCCCCATGGAAATTTCTCCGAAATCAATCACATACTGGGGCACAAAACAAACCTCAACAACTACAAAAAAAATTGAAATAATTCCATGCATTCTGTCAGACCACAATGCAATAAAGCTTACTATCAACACCAGAAGAAGACCTGGTAACTACATTAAGTAACACACTCCTGAATAATGAATGGGTCAAAAGAGATATTAAGAAAGAAATAAAGCCAGGCATGGTGGTGCATGCCTTTAATCCCAGCACTCAGGAGGCAGAGGCAATTGAGTGAGTTCCAGGCCAGGTGGGACTAACAGGGAGACCCTGTCTCAAAAAGACAGAAAGAAAGAAAGAAGAAAGAAAGAAAGAAAGAAAGAAAGAAAGAAAGAAAGAAAGAAAGAAAAGTATTCCTGAAATTAAACAAAAAGAACAATACGACACACAGAAATTCTTTGGGACACTTTAAAAGCACTCCTAGAGGGAAATTTATAGCTTTAAGTGCCTACATTAAAAAATCAGGGCTGGGCGTGGTGGTGCATGCCTTTAATTCTAGCACTTGGGAGGCAGAGGCAGGCGGATCTATGTGAGTTCAAGGCCAGCCTGGTCTACAGGGTGAGTTCCAGGCCAGCTGGGGCTACAGGGAGACCTTGTCTCAAAAAGACAAAAAATAAAATTAAAAAATAAAATCAGAAAGAGCACAAATAAATAATTTAACGTTGCAACTCAAGAAACTTGAAAGACAATAAATGAAACCCAAACCCAGCAGACAAGAAGAAATAACAAAAATCAGAAGAGAGATTAATGAAATAGAAACATGGAAAACAATACAAAGAATCAATGAGTCCCAAGAGCTGGTTCTTTGAAAAAATAAGCAAGATAGACCCTCAGCTTAGTTAACTAAAAGAAGGAAAGAGCAACTCCAAATCAACAAAATTAGAGCTGAAAGGGAAACGTCACAACAGACAACAAAAAGATTCCGAACATCATAAGGGAATATTTTAAATTTGAAAACCTAAAAGAAATGGATAAATATCTTAAATCATGGGAATCACCAAAGCTAAACGAAGAAGAGATTAAGAACTTAAACAGACCCATAACATATAAGGAAATTGAAACAGTAATACAAAACCTCCCAACTAAAAAAAATCCCAGGCCCAGATGGATTTATGGCAGAATTCTACCAGACACTTAAAGATTTACAACCAAAATTCCTTCTGTGAAGCCAGCATCACTCTAATACCAGAACCAGGTAAAGATACAACTCAAAAAGAGCCGGGCGTGGTGGCGCACGCCTTTAATCCTAGCACTTGGGAGGCAGAGGCAGGCTGATCTTTGTGAGTTCAAGGCCAGCCTGGTCTACAGAGTGAGTTCCAGGACAGCTGAGGCTACAGGGAGACCCTGTCTCGAAAAGACCAAAAAAAAAAAAAAAAAAAAAAAAAAAAAAAAGAAAACTTAGATCCCTATCCTTAGGAAGAAGTGTAAAAATTATCAACAAATACTTGTAAACCACATAAGCAGGTACATATCAAAAAGGTACGCCATCATGATCCAAGTCTGATATTATCACAGATGCAGGGATGGTTCGATATAGCAACATCAAAAATGTCATAATCATTAAATAGACTCAAAGACAAATATCACATGGTAATCTCATAGATGCAGAATAGGCCTTTGAAAAAATTCACATGAATTTGGAAGAGAGTTTGGACTGGAGGAACTACCTCACATAATTAAAATCATATACAAAAACTACCCAGCCAGTGTCTTCTAGAATGGAGAAAAATGGAAGCATTCCCGTAAATAGGACCGTGGTAAGGAGTCCAACTATCTCACTCACGCCTTTATTTTTTTTTTTTTTGTTTTTGGTCTTTTGCGAGACAGGGTCTCCCTGACTCCAGCTGTGAATTTGCTTGTAGACCAGGCGGGCCCTTGAACTCCAAAGAACCGCCTGCCGCTCCCCCAGTGCTAGATGTAAAGGCAAGCGACACTAGGCCCGGCTTTTAAAAAATTATTTATTTATTATGTTATTATTTATATTTTTATTTATTTTATTGATTTTTAAGTCTCCAACTCCTTTTTTAATATAGTGCTTGAAACTCTTGAGAAACAATAAGAGAAGAGAAAATTAAAAGGGATACTAATTAGAAATATAGGGGTCCAATAATCTTTTTTTTTTAAAATTAGATGACGATATTATACCTAAGAGAGCCAGAGATTTATGCAGAAGACCCGGGTTTGATCACAGCACCCCGTGGCGGCTGAGAACCGTCGTAACACCAATTCCAGGAGAACTCCATTTCCAGGGGAATCCGATGCCCTCTTCTGACCTCCGCAGCATTGCATGACACGGGTGCAACAGACCTCCATGCAGACAGTACATCAGACACATAAAAAAAAATAAAAAAAAAAAAAAAAAAACTCCTAGAAAGGATGAACACATTCTGTAAGTGGGCAGGTGTTTAAAAAATTAAGTCTACAAGGCTGGGTGTGGTGGTGCTCCCCTTAATCCAGCACTTGGGAGCGCAGCAGGCAGATCTCTGGAATCAGATTCAAGGCCAGCCATGCTACATAGAATGAGTTCCAGGAGAGCCAGAGCTACAGGGAGATTTTCTTCTCAAAAACAAAAAAAATAATTGATCTACTCAAATCAGTAGCCTTTTATATACCAATAACAAGCATTGGAGAAGGAGTAAATGGAAACCTCTCCTATTCCTATGGCTTCAAAAAATGTAGAAGTACACTTGATCAAAGATGTTAAGTAAATATGTACAATGAAAATTTGTAAATCTTTAAAAGAAAGAGTTGAGAGGAAGACACAGAAGATGGGAAGACCTCCATGGCATGGATTGGAAGAATTAACTTAGTAAAAATATGACCATGGCTATACTAAATAGTAATTATATGGGGCTCGGAGAGATGAGCCAGTGGTAAGAAGGGCCGACTGCTCTGTGCAAGAGGACCAGGTTCGATACCCACACCCACATGGCAGATGAAAACTGTGCCTAACTCCNGTTTGTTTTTGGAACAGGGGTCTTCCTGTAGACCTGGAAAAACGCTGTAAGACCAGGCTGGCCTTGAACTCCACAAGATCTGCCCCTGTCGTTGCCTCTGAGTGCTAGGAGTAAAGCGGGGTGCCACCACGCCCCATTAAAGGCAGTCCTTGGCTTCCTTGTGGGTCCTCGGAATCAAACCAGGTCCTTGCAGAGCAATCAGCGCTCTTAATAACCGCTGAGCCATCTCTCCAGGCCCCCCCCCCAATTTTTTTTTTTAATTAAAAGAATGTGCAAGATAAGAAAGTCAGCTCTGCCCTTCCCCCAATCTTTTGATAGAGGGTTGCACTGAGGTAGCCCTGGCTAGGCTGAAATGGACTGTGTAGATCAGCTTTGGCCTCAAACTCAACAAAGATGTCTGCCTCTGTCCTCCCAAGTGCTGGAATTGAAAGGTATGCCACTACTCACTTGGGATAAGGTAGGTCTAATGCAAAAAGTCATCATATACTTACATATTTGCAATAAATAATCTGAAATTTCAATTAAGAAAATAACTGCATTACAATAGAACCAAAAGGATAGAAAAATATCACATAAAAGATGTGCAAAACATATTCTGCAAATCACAAAACATTGCTGAAAGGTAAGAAAGAAAAATCTGACTGTACTGAAAAACTCTTTTGTGCAATGGAAGACAATACTGTTAAATGGAAATATTCTCCAAATAAAGACTCAACCAAAATATAAGAATTCCAGTTTTGCATTCCTTTCACTTTGTTTATTTTTTTTAATTGATTGCTTTGTGTATTTCATACATCTTTGCCAATTCAGTTCAGAGGCATATTTCCCTTTCCACTTCCCCCTCAGATCCCACCCCACCCATGCCAGATCATGCATTCTGCCATAAACTGTCCTGCATGTTTTCTTGCTCATGTTTTTTTTTTTTTTTGTCAGTTTTTTAAGGCAATAAGTGATAATTGATGAGTACAAGCATCCCTCATGTAAAACCCAATTTGCAGGCTGTTGTGGCCCAAACCCCCACAGCCCCACCATCCAGCGTTATTTATTTTTTATTTTATGTGTAAGTGAGGGTTTGCGGCGCACGTATGTAAGTGTACCATGTTGCATGCATTGCCTGTTGGGTAGCCAAAAGGCGTTGGATCCTCTGGAAACTGGAGTTGTGAGTGCCATGTGGGTGCTGCAAACCAATCTAGGTTTTCTGCAAGAGCAACAAGTGCTCTGAACAGCTGAGCCAACTCCCCAGCCCCAATTTTTCTTTTCTTTTCTTGTGGTGCTGGGAATTGAACTCAAATATGCTAGACAAGTGCTCGTTTGCTGAGCTATATTCCCAACCCATGCATCCTGTTTAGAAAGTAACAAGGTGATTTAAAATTTCATGTATAGTTGCAAAGGACTCAGAACAAGGAAAACTACCTTGAAAAATGAAGGAAGTTTTAGAACTCACTCTCCTGATCTCAAAAACACACTCAAAATAAGAATCAGGACAAGTGGGGGAACTGCAATCAGGAAAGAGCCACAGTTTCAAGCATAGAACTTGAGAGTCCATATGAAACTGTGTCTGTGGTCAACCTGACTTTCGCTAAGTGTGCATAGCCTACTCAGTGGGAAAACAATAGTTTTGACCTGAAATTTGGTAAGGAATCCACATGAAACGAAAGAAAAAAATAGATAAAATTGGGAAGAATTTCACTAACATAAAGATTTTGGTGTTATAAAAGGGACAGGTGGGGAACTAGAGAGTGACTCAGCAGTTTAAGAGCACGGGCTGCCTCTTGAGAGGAGTTTTTGGTTTAAGTTTCCGGCACTCACATGGTGACTGACAACCAACTATAACTCGGTTTCCAGAAGATCCCACCCCTCTTCTGGCCTTTGCAGGCAATGCAATTATATGGTGCACTTACATACATCCAGGAAAACATTCATACACCTAAAATAGAAAAAAAAAAAAAAAACTTTGGGGGCAGCATGGCAGCACACACCCTGTAATCCCATTCAGGTGGATCTCGAGTTTGAGGCAAGTCAGGCGACATAATTGAGAACCTGGCCGGAAAAAAAAAAAAAGAAGCAACTAAAAATCAAACCCCAATTGTTTAAAGGTGGTAATGATAAACCACAGAAGGGGAAAATATTTGTAAATTATACGTAATAAGAGGCACTTATCTAGAAAAAAAGCTTTTGCTTGTTTTAGGCTTTTTTTGTTTGTTTTCTTGCTTTTTTGAGTCAGAGTTTTCCTATAGCCTCAGCTGGGGCCTGACCTTGATATTGTAGATCCAGCTAACTTCAATCTTAGAGAGATCTGCATCCCAAGCGCTAGGATTTGTACATCATCCACATCAAGGAAGAAAAAAATGTTTTAAATTTTATTTTTTTTGATTTTATGGTCTACAAGTGTTTTTTGCCTGCATTTAAGTGCCAGGCTGTGTCACTCATTTGCTCAGTGAGCCAAGAGGGAGTCAGATCCCCTGTAATTAGAGTTGAACTACAGTTGGTAGCCTCTATATGGGGGTGCCAGGAAATTGAACCCAGGTCCCCTTCAAGAGCAGTAGTTGCTCTTAACTGCGGAGTCATCTCCCCAAGGCCTAGAAGAAAGATTTAAAAAAAAATATATATATAATATAATATATTGCAGGGCTAGAGATATGGGCTCAAGTGGTTAAGAGCACTGACTGATGGCTTTTGCAGAGGACCTAGGTTCAAATCCAGCACCCAATAACAGCTAATACCATCAGTAACTCCAGTTCCAAGGATCTGTGCCTCTTCCAATTATATGACATGGGTGCAGGCGTAGCACTTATTCACATTAAAAAAATAAAAAAATTTAATTTTAGATAATCTGAAGCCCCTCCCACTGCTTCAGGACTAGACACACCCCCCTGCATTTTAGTAGGGGCTCAGACCTTTGCAGACTGCCCGAGAACACCTGAATCAAGTCTCTGCCAAGCAAGCCTCCCAAATTTGTGCTGTGTTTGCTGGCTATTAGGGGACAAGACCTTAGAAGGAAGCCTGATTGATGTCTGACTTGGACCTCTTTGGGATCTCCTGAGTAGCTTGACTAGAACTGACTAGTCCGGTCCAATAGAAATCAAAGAGAGAGCCTGAAGTCCTAGACCCAATCAGACTTCATTACCTAATAAGAACAACCAAGAACACAGCAAGAATATAAAACAAGTCAGTCTTCAAAGACACAAAAAGAAGATATGATTTTTTATAATCCCCGAAATCACACACAAAAATATCTACATGCAAAAATCACAACAAAAATAAGATAAAAAAAACCCAATATATGCCTCCACTAAATACTAAACCAGTCCCATAGAAGAGCTCATCACAAGAGTGATGACCCCAAAGAGATAACCCAGAACAACAAAATTTAAAAGAACAATATAAACACAATCAAGAAGCCAATGAATTTAAACAGCATGTGGAAAAAAAAAATCCAAAGAACTAAAAGAAGATAAGAATAACTCTTGTGTGAATTCACAAATGAGATAGAAATACTAAAGAAAACATGGGCTGAAATGAAGGAAGTAAAACATTCAATATGCCAATTGGAAAGGATGGGAAAAGCTTCAAGTAACAGAATAAATAAAATAGAAAAACAAATAGCAGACTGGATGATAAAGTTGAAGAATGGGACCACTCAAGCAAAGCTTTATTCGCCGGGCGTGTGGCGCACGGCCTTTAATCCGGCATTGGGAGGGCAGAGGCAGGCGGATCTTTGTGAGTTCAAGCCAGCCTGGTCGACAGAGTGAGTTCCAGGACAGCTGGGCTTACAGGGAGACCCTGTCTCGAAAAGCAAAAAAAAAAAAAAAAAAAAAAAAAAGAGCACATAGAATACCAAATAGGACCAAAAGAAATCCCCCATGCAATATCATAGTAAAAAAAACTAAAAAATGTTCAGAATAAAGAATACTAAAAGCTGCAAAAGAAAAACAAGTCACATATACTAAAAACCATCAGAATTACAGTTGACTTTTCTGTATTTTTTTGAGAAATTTTATATGTAATTTTTTCCACATAAATTTATTTTTATTTTTTTAAAACAAATATAAAACGGTGTTTCCCCCCCCCCCCGCCCATGCCCTCCCCCACCCCACAGAGATCATGCATTCTGGCCAAACATGCTTTTCATCTCTTTCTCACAGGCTTTCTCAATATGTCTCCATGAGGAAGTTGGACTGTTTTTGAAGCAGATTCACTGTTTCAGTCAGTTCTTTGATGCAGTCCTTTTTCTTGTGGTGTTTGTTTCCAATATGCATTACGCAAACTGCTTTGGACAAAAGCCAGGGGGCCCTACACAAGAAATACTTAAAACTAGATTGGCACTAGCATCCACAGATGAGGGTTTTTTTTTTTTTTTTTTTTTTTTTTTTTTGGGACTGTGCTACTTCACTAGCATGATGTCCTCTAGCTCCACCATTTTCCTGCAAACGTGTGATGTCGTCTTTCTTTGGGGCTGCTGAATGGAAATCCATTGTGTAGATGTACCCACATTTTCTCTATCCACTCGTCAGTTTGGGGGCATTTGGGGTTGGTTCCACCTCCTTACTACTGTGAAAAGCTGCATTAAACATGGCCGTGCATGTACTCTGTGGTGGGGTGAGTCGTGAGGGTACATGCCCAGGAGTGGTATGGACTGAGTTCGGGTGGGCAAGTTCATTCCAAGTCTTCCAAGGTCTCCACACTGCTTTCCATAGTGGCTGTAACGAGTTTACATTCCCACCAGCAGTGGACTGAGTGGTTCCCCTTTCCACAACCCTTCCAGCAACTTGAGAATCATTTTTTTCTTGATCCTAGCTAGTCCTTATTGGAGTAAGATGACAGCTTAAAGTGGTTTTTACAGGTTGCTGTCCTTAATGAGTAGTGATGGTGAACAGTTCTTGAGGTGTTTCTCAGACATCTCTAATTCCTCTTCTGTGAGGTCTCTGTTCAGTTTTTTGCTCCATCGATTGAGTGGGTCGTTTGTTTCTTTATTCTTTGTTTTTTTGGGGTAGTTTATATATTCTGGAAATCAATGCTTTTGTCAGATGTATCTCCTGGCAGTGAAGGTTTCCTCCCACTCGGTGGGATTTCTCTTCACTTCCCTTGATTGTTTTTCTTTTGATGTAAAGAAGCTTTGAGTTTTAATGAGGTCCCATTTGTCAATTGTCGACATTAATTCTTTGCGCAGCTGCTGTCGGATTTAAGGAAGTCTTTTCTATGCCTATGTCCCCCTTGTAGTCCCTGTTGCCAACTTTTTTTCTATCAACTTCAGAGTTTTGGGGTTTCACGTGAGGTCTTTGATCCATCTGGTGTTCACTTTTGTACAGGGCAAAGAGATAGGGGTTTTAATTTTGTTCATTTCTTCTACAAGTGTTGATCCAGTTTTTTGCCAACACCACTTGCTGAAGATGCGTCTTTTCTCCATTGTGGCGTCTTCTTGGCACCCTTATCAAATATAAGATGGCCTGAAATTATATGTGCGCAAATTTGGTTTCGCTTCAGTTTTGTTTCCAAGTGGGGCAACGGGTCTGTTTTTTGTGCCTACCGGAGGCCCCTGTTTTATGACATAACAAACCCTGTAGTAAAAAGAAAAATAGTTTTTGAAGTCTGTATTAGATCCCCCTTTGTGTAGCTCTTTTCACTCATGGTTGTTTTTGGCTATTTGGGGTCTTTTGTTTTTCCAAATGAAGTTAAGAACGTGTGTTTTTCCAAGCCTGTAGAAACTCTTTGGGGGATTTTTTATTGGGATTGCATTAAATCTATATAAGAGTTTTTGTAGGAAATGGAACCATGTTTACAATTTTATTGTTCCCAATCCATGACTATGGGAGGTTTTTTCCATCTTCGGATGGTCTTCCTTTCAATTTCTTTCTTTAAAGGTTTTTAAAATTTTGTTGAAGAGATCTGTGGTGTCGTTGGTTAGTTTGTTCTAGGTATTTTATTGTGTTTGGGGCTATTGTGAGTGGAAAGTCTCTTTGAATTCTTTCTCCAGTTTGCTTGTTCATGGTGTAAAGAAAAGGCCCATTGATTTTTTAAGGTTAATTTGTATCCTGCCACGTTGCTGAAGCTGTTAATCGTTTCTAGGAGTTTTTCTTGTGGAGTTTTTAGGATCCCTTAGTAAGCAATCATATCATCAGCAATAGGGGATAGCTTGGACTTCCCTCTTTTCCAATTAATACTCCTTTAATACCTTTTCTTATGCCTTATTGGCCTCAGCAAGTGTTTCATCAACCACTATAGGTGAAGAGGAGGGGTGACAGCGGGCAGCCTTGCGAGTTTTTTCCTACCTTTAAAAGGGAAGGTTTCTGTCATTTCTTTCCCCATTTAGGATGATATTGGCCTATGGTTTCCTGTATATGGCTGTTGATTTACATTGAGGAATATCCCTCCAATCCAATTCCTTTTAGGACTTTAAGCATGAAGGGATGCCTGGATTTTGTCAAGGCTTTTTCAGGCATCAATTGAGATGATGGCGTGGTTTTTGTGCTTCAGTCCATTTATGTGTTTGATGTTTATTAAGTTCATATGTTGAACCATCCTTTGCATCTCTGGTATGATCGAACTTGGGCAGGAGGTGAATGATCTTTTTTGATGTGGGGTCTGTATGCGATTTGTCCAGTATCCTGTTTAAATTTTGGCATCTGGTGTTCATGAGGGAGATGGGCTTATAATTCCTCCTTTTTCATTGGATCTTTGCCTGGTTTTGGTAATAGAGTGGTGAGGTTGGCTTCATGGAAGGAATTTTGGGAGAATTCCCTCTGATTGTATACTTCTAAACAGTTTGAGTATAAGGGTTTGTAGGTCTTTTTTGAAACGTTTTATAGATTCCCTGCTGTGAAACCGTCTGGGCCTGGGCTTTTTTTAGTTGGAGGGCTTTACTACAATCCGTTATTTCTTCATATGTTTATGGGTCTGGTAAGCTCCTGATCTCTTCTTGGCCGAGCTTTGGTGATATCCCATGATTTCAGATATGCATCCATTTCTTCTAGGGTTTGAAACTTGGTAGAATAATAGGTTCTTGTAATATATGCCGCATATGATTTTCTGGATTTTTCCTCGTCTGTTGTGATATTCCCTTTCATCATGGATGGTATTGATTTGGAGTTGTTTCCCTCTTTCTTTGTTGTGTAGCTGGGCTAGAGTCTATCTATCTTGGTTTATGCTTTCAAAGAACCAAACTTTTGGATTCATCGATTATTTTGGGATTGGTTTTTGTTTGTTTTCTGTTTCATTGATTCTGCTCTGATTTGTATTTCTTCCTGTCGGTTGCATTTAGGGTTCATATAATGTGCCTCTCAAGTGCTTTTAAGCTGTAGTGTTAGATCATTCACATGTGCTCTTTCTGTTTTGCTAATGTAGGCCACCCAGGGCTATAAACTACTTCCCTCTTAGGACTGCTTTTAAAGGTTATCCCATAAGTTTTGTGTTGGTGTATTTGTCTTGTCGTTAAGTTCCAGGAATGTTTTTTTATTTCTTTCTTTATCTCTCCTTGACCCATTCATTATTCAAGAGTGTGTTTGTGTTGTTTAGTCTCCATTGTGCTTGTAGGTTGTAGGGCTTTGTCCTGGTGGGTTTGGATGTTGAGCTTTATTGCACTGTGGTCTGATAGAATTCAGGAAATTATTTCAATCTTTTTTGTATTTGTAGAGGTTTCTTCTTTCTTCTGTGTCCAGTATGTGGTCGTTTTGGAAATGTTCCATGGGGTGCTGATAGAAAGTGTAATTCTCTGGTATTAGGTGGAATATTCGGTAGACGACTGACTGTTAGGTCCATCTGGTGTATCATATCATATTCAAAGTTCAGTGTTTTTGTTTATTCTTTGTCCTGTTTGACCTATCCAAGTACTCAGTGGGGTATTGAAAATCTCACTACTATGGAGTGTACTGGGGTTAGTTTATCCTGTGACTTTTGGTTCCTGGAGAATTGTCTTCATAAAGCTTGGTGCACCAAAATTTGGGGCATATATATTCAGAATTGTGAAAATCTTCTTGTGGAATTGTTCCTTTGATAAAAATATAATGTGCTTCTGTGTCTCGTCTGATTTCTTTTACGTTGAAAGTCTGTTTTGGTCTGATATTAAAATAGCAACAACCTGCTTTCTTTTTGGCACAAGCGAATGCTTGGAATATTTTTTTTCCATCCCGTCATCTTAAGGTGGTACCTGTCCTTGAAGGGAAGAGATGTTTTCTTGTAGACAGCATATCGCTGGGTTCTGTTTCCTAATCCAATCTCCAGTCAATGTGTCTTTTGATGGGGGAATTTAGTCCATTAATATTTAAAAAGGTGTGACTGGTAAGGTTTAATGGTTGTTTCCTTTTGCCTTATTATCCATTTTAGGTTTGGGTTTAGGTTGCTACTTCTTCTGCAGTTAGCTTTTATTGATTTCTCTTCCTAGGCGCCTGGGGGTTGGTTGCTTCCTTTCTTCTGGTTCTTTGAATTGCTTCCAATTGTTCTCTGAAGGGTTGGTTTTCTGGACATGTATGCTTTCAAGTTGTTTAGTCATGGGAAGATTGTTTTCTCTCTCCTTGAAACTATAATTGGACATGGGTGCTGGTATAGTTACCTGGGTTGGCAACTATGTCCTTTAAGATTGGGAATGCTTTGCTTCAGGTTCTTCTTGCTTTCATAGTTTGTGTTGAGAATTCAGATGTGATTCTGATGGGCTTCCCCTTATATGTAACTTTTTTGTTTTTATCTTGTGGCTTTAGGATTTTGTCTTTGTTTTGGATGTCTAGCATTTTAACCTATGATTGTGTGTGGAGAATTTCTTTTCTGATCTTGCCTGTTTTGAGTTCTATGTGCTTATTGTATTGGGTATGGGTTTGTCTGTGTTTAGTTTGGGGAAGTTTCATCTATTATTCTGTTGAAGATCTGATCAATGCCATTCTCGTTGGTATTCTTCTCTTTCCTCTATTCCTATGATGCAGAGGTTTTGATCTTTTCATCTTTTCAATCTTTTCATCATGGCCCACAGCTCCCTGGTTCTTCACTTTTGTGTTTTATAATTTTTCCTTGAGGTTTTTTAGTTGTTCTGTGTTAGATTCCAGGTCTGATATTCTTTGTGCTGCTTCCCGCCATTCTGCTTCTGAGGCTTTTTCCATTCCCTTTCCTCTTGAATGGATGATGTTTTGGATTTCCTTTTTCATTTCCTCTTCTGATTTTTTAGTATTTCTAATTCTTTTTGGAGCTTCTCGAGCTCTTCTTCTAGATCTTTGGTTCGCTGGTTGGGTTTCTTTATCTTTTCAAGCATGGGATTCTTGGCAGGTTATCCTACTTCCTGCTGGAGCTTGTCATTCTCTCTCAGTAGGTCCTTCTTGAGTTCCCTCATTCTTTCTCTTTTCTTATTCTTTGATTTTTTTCTTGATAATCTTGTAGTCTTTAATATGTTCCCAGTGTGGGTGCTAATTGTCAAGTCCTGGGGCATCCCTGAGGGATCCCACTGCGGAGTCGTCCATAGGGTGGTAAAGCTTGCCCGGGATTATTCTGCCCCTTTTCCAGAGTTTTGGTCCCTCTTCTTCGTGATCCTGGCAAATGGGCTTCTCCTTGCCTGTGTTCCAATGTGAGTCCGAAATGCCTCTTCCTGTGTTGAAGGTTGCTTTGCTAGCCTCCTTCAGATGCATCTTCGTAATCACAGTTTGGGGGGGGTGGGGGGGTGGGTGGGCGCTTCAGCCCGCGCCCAGGACTTTCCGATGGCCGCAAGGAGATCTCAGTTCTCAAGAGTCACACAAGCCCCCGTTAATACCGGCTGGGAGGATAAACTCTGCCCCCATAGCCACAAAAACCAATCAAGACAAAGACAGCACCTTGATCCCAGCTGGGGGGATAACTCCGCCCCCATAGTCTCAAAATCCAATCAAGCCAAAAACACTGGATTAAGGGATCAACAATCAGCTTTGCTGGGGCACCCAGTTCCTACCTGTCCTCCTGCGCTTCCTTCGCTGGCCCTCAGGAGATCTTCCCGTTGACTTTTCTTTTTTTTTTTTTTTTTTTTTTTTTTTTTTCCCAGTTGACTTTTACATCATGCAAACTATAAAGCTAGAGAGTTCCTGGACAGAAGTAGTTCCCAATCTAAAATGACCAGATGCCACCGACACAATACGTTAACCCAGCAAAAATATCTATTATAGTTGGTGAAAGAAAGAAAAACTCATAATAAAAAAAAAAGTTGAAAAAAAAAAAACTCATTTCCAGAAATCACCTCTCGAGAATATTTGAAGCAAAAAACAGTGGAAAAAGGAATGAACCATAACACCATCAACAAGCAAAAGAATAAATGGAGGTATAACTGTGGAAACACAAGTTAGACCAAGATAAAAGTGGAAATTAAATGGAGGGAAACAAGTATCATCCTCTCTCAGGAATAATTTAAATATCCATGGATTTGAAACCCCCCGTCAAAAGAGTACAGCCTAGTGGAATGGTTAGAACAAAAATCCCTCTTTTTTATGCTGCAAGAACCCATCCTTGCCTTCAAGGATAGCAACATCTGGTAAGGTAAAGGGCAGAAAAAAATATTCCAAGCAAAAAAATGGCAATAAGAAAGCAAGCATGATTTTCAGTTCTACTAGCAGACAAAAAATAGACTTCAAAACTAAAACTATCAAAAGAGAAAGTAGGATCAACTTTTCATTCTTACAAAGAACAATTGACCAAGAAGATATTACAGTTAGCAATATTCACCAAACACTTGTGCAACAATTCATAATACAATACTATAAGACTTTAAACATAGATTAATCCCTAAACACACTTGTAGTAGGGAACTCAATACCCGCACTGTCTCCATAAACAGGGCAATTGCAAGAATAAAACTAGAGACACTGAATTGAAAGCAATACCCACACATAAATGGACAACAGTATACGACTGGGAATAGTCCACCAAAGAAAAGTCCCCATGGAAATTTCGCCGAAATCAATCCACTACTGGGCACAAAAAACCGCAACAAACTACAAAAAAATTGAAATTAATTCACATGCATTCTCGCCAACAATAGCAATAAAGCTCTACTATCAACAACCAGAGATAAGCTCTGCTGATCTACATAAGTAACAAGAGACTACAACTCTAATAATTATGGGTCAAAAGGAGATATTAAGTAAAAAGGAAATAGAAGAGCCAGGTCATGGGGTGGTGGGGATTAGCCTTGTATCCCAGCAGCGTCAGGAGGGCGAGGTAGCAATTGGATGATGTGAGGAACAGTCCAGAGCGTGGACTACAGTGGAAGACCCCGGCGTCAAGAACCGGTCGGAGAAAGAAAGAAAAAAAGAACGACAAAGAAAGAAAGAAAGAGAAAGAAGGAACAAGAAGAATAATGACAGTAGAAGTGCCTGAATTAAACAAAAGAAAACATACGACACTCAGAATTCTTTGGGACACTGGTTAAACAGCTCCTAGAGTGGAACTTTATACTGCTTGTAACGTCCTACATTAAAAGAAGCAGGGCGGTGCGTATGGTGTTGATGGGGCCTTTCAATTCTGCAGCTTGGAGCGAGGGCAGAGGCAGGCGGACTCATTGTGATTTCAAGGCAGCCTGGCTACAGGGTGAGGTTCCAGGCCAGCTGGGGGCTATCAGGCGAGACTTTTCTCAAAAGACAAAAATATAAAATTAAAAAAAAAATCAGGACAAGACCACAAATAAATCAATTTACACCGTTGCGAAACGTCAAGAAACTCTCGAAACGACATAATGCCAAACCCAAACCCAGGCAGAACAGAAGAGAATAACAACACAATCAGAAAGATGATTAGATACTGAAGATAGAACATGGAAACAATACAAGAACATACCGAATCATGACCCAAGGCGTTCTTATTGTGAAACAATAAGCAAGATACCCTCCAGCTTAGTTAACTAAAGAAGGAAAAGAGCAACGCCAAATCAACAAAATAGAGCTAAAGAGGAAACGCACAACAGACAACAAAAGATCTACGAACGTTATACAGGAAGACTTTAAACTTTTACAACCTACAAGAAAGTGGATGAATTATCTAATCAATGGGAATCACACAAGCTAAACGAAGAAGAATTAAGACTAAACAGACCATAACATATAACAATTGCAAAACAGTAAATACAAGACCTCCCAACTAAAAAAAAATCCCAGGCCCAGATGTGATCTTATCGGTATACACAACAGACGAATTCGCCAGACCTTACGAGGATTGTAAGCAAACAAAATTCCTTCATGATGAATATGCAACAGCTCATCTGCTATATAGCGCGAGAACCATGTAAAGCGATAACAGACTACAAAAAGCGCAAGTGCCCCACCCCTCCGCATGGGGGGGTCACCCTTAATCCTAGGCAACTTGGGAGTGCAGAGTGCAGGCTGATCTTGTGTGATTTCCTAGCAGCCTGGCGGTCTACAGAGTAAGTATTGGTGCACCAGTAAGAGGTGAAATGGATTTCGAGAGAAATTATTCCATGGGGGAACTTTTATCTTTGGTGGATATAATCAATAAATAATCTGATTAGATCCTATTGATGTTGTGGTGATATTGGTTATAAATTCTGTTCAGTTGATGCATCTAATGTAGTTATTCTTTGTCCAATTGCCTGTTTAAATAAGAGAACAGTTGGGGGGATTAGAAAAGTTTCCCATACGTAAAGAGAGTTTGCCTAGGGACAATGTCTGAGGCTCACAATGGGAGATCCCTCGGTTCATCGAAAAGACCAAAAAAATAAAAAATAAAAAAAACAAAAAATATAAGAAAACTCTAGATCCATTCCTTAGTGATAGAGATGTCAAAAATATACAACAAAGTACTTGTAACCACATGCAGGTACATATCAAAAAGGTTACCCATCATGACCAAGTTGTATTCATACTACAGATGCAGGATGGTTCAGATATAGCACATCAAAAATGTCATAAATCATTCAAATAGACTCAAAGACAAATATCACATGGTAATCTCAATAGATGCAGAATAGGCCTTTGAGAAAATTCAACATGAATTTAGGAAGAGAGTTTTGGACTGGAGGGAACATACCTCAACATAATTAAATCATATAACAGACAAACTCCCAGCCAGTGTCATTCTAAATGGAGAAAAATGGGAAGCATTTCCCTTAAAATAGGAACCTGGTAAGGAGGTCCACTATTCGCCACGCCTTTATTTTTTTTTTTTTTGTTTTTGGTCTTTGCGAGACAGGGTCTCCCTGTAGCTCAGCTTGTAATTTGCTTGTAGACCAGGCTGGTTCTTGAACTCTCAAGAAATCCGCCTGCCTCGGCCTCCAGTGCTAGATTAAAGGCAAGCGACAACTAGGCCCGGCTTTTAAAAAATTATTTATTTATTTATTTATTTATTTATTTATTTAATTTATTTTATTTGATTTTTAAGTCTCCCAACTCCTTTTTTAATATAGTGCTTGAAACTCTTGAGAGAACAATAAGAGAAGAAAATTAAAGGGAGTACTAATTAGAAAATAGGGGTAATGAATCCTTTTTTAAAATTAGATGACGATATTATACCTAAGAGAGTCCAAGATTTATTGCAGAAGACCGTGTTTGATAGCCCAGCACCCACATGGCGGGCTGAGAACCGTCCTTGTAACTCCAATTCCGGAGAACTCCAGTTCCAGAGGAATCCGATGCCCTCGTCTGACCTTCCCAGCATTGCATGACACGGGTGCAACAGACCTCCATGCAGACAGTACATTCATACACATAAAAAAAAAAAAAAAAAAAAAAATCCTAGAAAGGGTAACACATTCTGTAAGTGGCAGGTTTTAAAAAATTAAGTCTACAAGCTGGGTGTGGGGGTGCTCCCTTATCCAGCACTTGGGAGGCAAGCAGGCAGATCTCTGCGAATCCAAGAATTCAAGGCCAGCCATGGCTACATAATGAGTTCCAGGAGAGCCAGAGCTACAGGAGACCCTGTCTCCAAAACAAAAAAATAATTGATCTACTCAAATCCAGTAGCCTTTATATTACCAATAACAAGCAATTGGAGAATGAGTACATGGAAACCTTCCTATTCACAATGGCTTCAAAAAATATCTTAGAATAAACTTGATCAAAGATGTTAAAGATATGTACAATGAAAATTTTAAAATCTTTAAAGAAAGAGATTGAGGAAGACATCAGAAGATGGGAAGCCCCCAATGGGCATGGATTGGAAGAATTTAATCTAGTAAAAATGACCATGCTATACTAAAAGTAATATAATATGGGCTGGGGGAGATGGCCTACGGTTAAGGGGCCGACTGCTTGGCAGAGGATCCAGGTTTCGATACCCAGCCCCACATGGCAGCATGAAAACTTCTTAACTCCTCCGTTCCAGGGAATCCGACAGCCACTTTTCTGACCTCCGTGTATTGCACGATACAGGTGCAGCAAAAACCTACCTGCAGAGAGTACAATCATACACATATGGAAGATAAATAAAAATTAAAAAAATTTAAAAAGAGTATAATATAAAAATAGAAGATAAACAAAAATGCTAACAAACACACAAAAGTACCATGAATAATTTAAAAATAAAAAAATCGCTTAAATTCAATAGGCAGCACAAAAGACGCCTATAGAGCCAAAGCAACCCTGTGAGCACAACAGACAATTGCAGGGAGGGATTACTATACAGATTTTAAACCATTTTTACAGACTATCATCTATAAACACAGCATGAGACATGCACCCAAAAAAAAAAATAGAAAGCCTGGTAAGATCATGGAACATAATAAAAACTCCGAACTTTGAGTGCACACAAGTTCACCACCTGATACTGATGTGAGAAGGAGCTAAAAAGAACACTCAGTGGAGGAGAAAGAGAGATCTCCAGCAAATGGTGCGGCAAAATGGATCACCACCTGTAGACAGAATGAAACTAGAACCCTGTATCTTCTTTTTGGATTTTTTTTTTTTTTTTTTTTTTTTTTTTTTGTTTTTTTTTTTTTTTTTAGAACAGGGTTTCATGTAGCTCTGGCTCCTGGAACTCACTCTGAACCAGGCTGGCCTGACTCACAGAGATCCGCTGCCTCGCCTCCCACGTGCTAGGATTAAAGGTGTTAAGCACACGACATTTTAATTTCTTGTATGTGTATCAATGTACTGTCTTGCATGCGAGTTTGTGCACCCGTGTCATGCAATGCCACGGAGGTCAGAAGAGGGTGTGGGATTCCCCTAGAATTGGAGTTCTCCTGGAATTGGAGTTTCAGATGGTTCTCAGCCACCCTGTGGGTGCTGGGGATCGAACCCGGGTCCTCTGTAAGCGTGGTCAGTGCTCTTAACCGCTAGGCCATCTATCTTTCACCTTACAGAAAAGTCAACTCCAAATAGATCAAAGACTTCAATATGAAACCTGAAACTGTGAAACTGTTAGAAAAAAAATCATCAGCAGAAACCTACAAGATATAGGTGTAGGAAAGGACTTTCGAAATTGGACATTAGTTGTTCAGGAATTAAGGTCAACAATCAATAAGTGGAACCTCATTAAACTAAAAAGCTTCTGTACAGCAAAAGAAACAACCAAAGAAGTGAAGAGAAAACCCACAGAGTGGGAGAAATTCTTCCCCAGTGACATATCTGACAGAGGTTTAACATCCGGAATATATAAATTACTCAAAAAACAAAGAATCAAGAAAACAAGTGACCCAGTTGAAAAATAGGCTAAGGATCTGTACAGAGTTCTTAAAATAAGAAATAAAATGGCCAAGAAGCATCTTTAAAAGTGTTCAGGGGCTGGAGAGATGGATCAGTGGTTAAAAGCACTGACTGCTCTTGCAGAGGACCTGGGTTCAATTCCCAGCACTCACACGGCAGCTAAGACCCATCTTTAAACCGGGTGTGGTGGCGCACACCTTTAATCCCAGCACTCAGGAGGCAGAGGCAGGTGGATCTCTGTGAGTTCAAGGCCAGCCTGGTCTACATAGTGAGCTCCAGGCCAGCTGGGACTAAAGGGAGACTGTGTCTCAAAAATACAAGAAAGAAAGAAAGAAAGAAAGAAAGAAAGAAAGAAAGAAGGAAGGAAGGAAGGAAGGAAGGAAGGAAGGAAGGAAGGAAGGAAGGAAGGAAGGAAGGAAGGAAAGGAAGGAAGGAAGGAAGGAAGGAAGGAAGGAAGGAAGGAAGGAAAGAAAGAAAGAAAGTCGAAAGAAAGAAAGAAAGAAAGTCGAAAGAAAGAAAGAAAGAAAGTCGAAAGAAAGAAAGAAAGAAAGACAGACATCATGAAACTTGCAGGTAAATGGACAGAATTAGAAACTGTTATGCTAAGTGAAATAACACAGACTCAGACTCAGAAAAACAAATGATGTATATTGTCCCCCATTTGTGTATCCTAGCACCAAATCCTTATGTTGTGAGTATATATCCTGACATAACTGCAGGATTCAGGAAAATGGAAAGGGACCAGGAAGGTGAAGGGAAAGAGGGAACCTGAGAGAGAAGACCAGAAGGAGAAATGGATAAAATGAGGTATCTAAATGGAAAGGAGCGCAAGAGAGGTGGAGCTAGGGAGACTTGTATTATCAAGGGAGAAATCGGAAAAATGGAGACACTTTAAATGGGGAAGACATGGAGGGAGGGCTAGACAGGGAGGAGGAGAGAGAAATAATGCCTAGCTAGTGTAAAAAAAACCTGAGGGAGGGGCTGGAGAGATGGCCTAGCGGTTAAGAGCGCCGACTGCTCTTACAGAGGACCCGGGTTCGATCCCCAGCACCCACATGGCGGCTGAGAACCGTCTGAAACTCCAATTATTGCACGACACGGGTGCACAAACTTGCATGCAGACAGTACATTCATACACATACGGAAATAAATAAAATAAAATAAAATTAAAAAAAAAAAACCTGAGGGAATCATATTAGTCTAACAATCTAATGATAAATTATACATACAATATCTCTACATGAGTCCATAAAAGGAGAAACCTTCCTTTGAGTAGTTGTCCAGGGTAGTCCAAGAGACTCCCAAAATTACATAGGCTATTGCCACAGCCCTTGATTACCTCCCAGAACCCAAAGGTAAGACCCTATTGCTTAAGATGGGCCATACTTTGGAGTCCATATTTGGAGCAATAGAGCTGGAACTGACCTGGAAGCTAACCTCTCCTGAAGGCTAGCTCTCCTAGTTTTGACGAACACTTATACACGTTGCTAAGGGTGAAGAGCAACCAATGGTCCAACAGCAGCTTTAAGACCAAAAATCCACATCCATGTGCAGCAGGCCAGCTGGGGCTAAAGGGAGACTTTGTCTCAAAATGATGAAAAAAAAAAAGTTAAGACTAACAGTGCCAGCCAACTCCCTGGCCTCCATGCTGGGGCTCAGCAAGGAGTGGTTGAGACTGATACATGCATGTAATCCCAGTGCTGGGGAGGCAGAGACAAGAAGATCCCTGGGGCTCATTGGCCAGCCAGCCTAGCCTAATCCACCAGTTCCAGGCCAATGAGAGAGACCCTGTCTCAAAAGCAAGATGGATGGATCCTGAGGAACATCACTTCTGGCTTCCACATGCACATACACACATGTATACCTACATATGCCCACATACTTGCACACATGCACATACACACAGGTACACAAGACCAACCAAGGGTTGGAAAGATGGCTCAGTAGTTAAGAGCTCTTGCTGCTCTTGCAGAGGGCCTGAGTTCAATTCCCAGCACCCAAGTTGGGAGGTTTGCAACTGCCTATACAGTTCCAGAGGATCCGATGCCCTCGTCTGGCCTCCTTGAGCACCTGCTCCCATGTGGACATACCCACATAGAGATACACACACACACACACACACACACGCACACACACACACAAAAAAAATGAAAGACTAACCAATGAACCAAATGAACAAATAAAGAAGAGCAATAACAACAAATGGACATAGAATCAAACAGATCTGTATTCAGTTTTATATGGTTTTCAGTTTTTTTGTTTTATTTTTGTTTGGTTTTTTTTTTTTTTTTTTTTTTTTTTTTTTGTTTTTTTTTGTTCCCTTTTTGGGATAGGGTCTCCCTGTACTCCCAGCTTGCCTGGAACCCACTATATAGACCAGGCTGGCTTTGAATTTGCAGAGATCTGCCTGCCTCTGCCTCCTGAGTGAGTGCTGAGATTAAAGGTGTGCACTACCACACCTGGCAAGATCTGTATTCTGTTGTTTTTGTTGTTGTTGTTGTTGGTGGTGGTGGTGGTTGTGGTTGTGGTGGTGGTGGTGGTGGTGGTTTTTATTCTTTCTGAGACAGGGCCTCCCTGTATTACCAGCTGACCTGGGACTCACTATGTAGACCAGGCTGGCCTTGAATTCACAGAGATCCACCTGCCAAGTGCTGATATCAAGGGTGTGGCCACCAAACCAGGCTATATTCAGTTTTTATTTCTTTTTTTGGTCTTTTCGAGACAGGGTCTCCCTGTAGTCCCATAGTCCCAGCTGTCCTGGAATTCACTCTGTAGACCAGGCTGGCCTTGAACTCACAAAGATCCGCCTGCCTCTGCCTCCCAAGTGCTAGGATTAAAGGCGTGTGCCACCATGCCCGGCTCAGTTTTTATTTCTTAGTATGTGACTGTGGACAAAATATTCAAACTCTCTGAGCCTTGGATTTCTCTAAGTAAGTGAAAAGAGATATTAGAACTACATTCATGGGATGTCAAAACAAGACAGTGAATGTCTAATCAGCCTATTTACTTCCTGTAAATGCAGCTAGGAGCTAGTAGACTGTAAACTACTGTTATTATTGCTTTCCAGCAATATCGTTAGGTGTAAGAGTTTGTTACTTTGATCTCCTCCTAGAACATTTGAAATTTCTTACCACAAAAGTCTAAGCAGCATCAACATTTCTAGAAGATTCTTTTTCTTCTTCTTCTTCTTCTTCTTCTTCTTCTTCTTCTTCTTATTATTATTATTATTATTATTATTATTATTTGTATGAATGTACTGTCTGCAAGTAGGTCTGTGCACCTGTGTCGTGCAGTGCCACGGAGGTCAGAAGAGGGTGTCAGATTCCCCTGGAACTGGAGTTCTCCTGGAATTGGAGTTACGGACGGTTCTCAGCCACCATGTGGGTGCTGGGGATTGAACCTGGGTCCTCTGCAAGGTCAGTCGTCGCTCTTAACCACTAGGCTATCTCTCCAGCCCGTAGAAGATTCTTCTTTTAAAGCAATCTTTTGGTTTACTTTCAAAGCAAAATGGTTATTTTCAGTTTTGCATGTGTAAAAACACTGCACAGGCTCTGTGCCTCGTCCCAGTGGTGATTCTTGGGCTCTTGATTATTTCTTTGCATCTGTCCAGCACATGGCAACAGGAAGATCAGAAGTTCAAGGCTGTCCCTGGTTATCTTGCTAGTTGGAGGCTAGCCTGGGCTACATGAGACCCTGTCTCAAAACAACCAAATAACTAACACCAAAATCAATCCAAGAACTCCTGGCACAGAATCTGGCTCATCTGGAATTTCTTGTTCACTCCAGGGCCAATCAGCCCCAGTCAGGATGAGTCATCTCAGCTGGGGGCTCTTAGACAACTCTCAGAGACTCAGAGACATGGTAACGAGGTCCTTCTGCTCATGATGTAGCCGTATGTCAGAGTGCATGTTGCCAGAGATGATAACAATGGCCCTCTGGGACACATTATTAGGAGATGTTGATAATTCCCTCTCCCTCTCTTCTTGCTTATCAAAACCCAGATAGCCTTGAACTTGCAACAATCCTCCAGTCTGTTTCCTAAGTGCTGGGATCACAGACATGGGCTGCCACAATCTACCTTGACAGTATTTCTTTGGACATCCACCAAATTTGTTCCATGGTTATCTCTGGGGTTTAGGACTTTAAGACTGAAGAGAAATACCTTCAATTTTTCCATCTTTGCATTATTTATTTTTTCCAAACTTTCTAGAATTGCTTTTAGCTTACAGAAAAATTGAGATATGTGCAGAGCTCCTATATACCTTGTACCCTATATCTCTTTTATTAACATCTGACATTAGTATGATACATATGTCAATTTATTTATTATTTTTTTATTTTTATTTACCTAGTTTTTTGGTCTTTTTGCAACAGTGTCTTCCTGTAGTCTCAGCTGTCCTGGAACTCAGTATGTAGACCAGGTTGGCCTTGAACTCACAGAAATCCACCTGCCTCTGCCTCCCAGGTGCTGGGATTAAAAGTGTGCACAACCATACCTGGCTGATTCATGTGTTTATGATGCATGAACCAACACAAGTCAAAGGCCACACTTTGAGATTTCCATAATTTCCTCAATGTCCTTATGTTGTTCCAAGATCCTACCCATCCTCGTCCATTAAACTCTTTGCTGTCCTTAGGCTTCTCTTTGGCTCCATTTCTCTGCTTTTCCTTGCTTTAGAAGAACTTGACAAGCTTTTGCTTGTTTGATTGCATTTTTGAGATAGGGGCTCGGGTAGCTGAGGCAGGCCTGAATCCTAACCCTCCTGCTTAGGATTACAAGTGTGTGCCATGCACAGCTCAACATTGACAGCTTTGAGAAGTACTGATGTTTAGTAGGAATATCCACTCTTTGCTGTCAGATTGGGTTATTGGGAGGGATGCCATAAAACGGCCACTTTTATCATATTTGTATTAAATATACATATATGAACATCATGATTTTTTTTGCAGTGTTACAGTTAGAACCCAGGGCTTTGCATGTACTAAGTAGGTATTGTACTGACAACCAAGATCCCCAGGTATCACCAAATATATAATATTTTCATTTGTTTAATATTTATTATTTTTATTTTTTGTGAATGTGTATATTGCCTCAATGTGTGTAAGTGCACCCATGCCATGCATGCCCATGGAATTCAGAAGAAGGTGTCACATCCCCTGGAACTGGAGCTATAGATGGTTGTTAGCCACCATGTGGGTGCTGGGAATTGAACCCAGGTTCTCTGCAAGAGCAGTCAGTGCTCCTAACCACTGAGCCATCTATCCAGCCCCATAATATTTGTTTTTGAGATCAGGTCTCTTCCAGTAGTCACAGCTAGCCTGGAACTCACTTATGCAGTCTAGGCTGGCCTTGATTTGATAGAGATCTGCCTGCCCCTGAGTGCTGGGATTTAGACAGCTTCACTATGTAGTCCTGGCTGGTCTAGAACTCTCTAGATAGACCAGGCTGCCTTTAAACTCACAGAGATCCACTTGCCTGTTTTTCAAGTGCTCGGGATCAAAGGCACATACCACCATGCTCACTTCTATTGCCATGATTTTTTGGGGGGGTCTTTTTTGAGACAGGGTATCCCTGTAGCCCCAGCTGGCCTGGAACTCACTCTGTATACCAGGCTGGCCTTGAACTCACAGAGGTCCACTTGCCTCTGCCTCCCAAGTGCTAGGATTAAAGGTGTGCGCCACAAGGCCCGGCCAAATAAATTTTTTAAAAAATTAAATAAAAAAGAGTCACCCCCACGTTTCTGACTGGCCCTCTGCCACCACAGCACGTGGACATCCAGAACTTCTCCTCCAGCTGGAGTGATGGGATGGCCTTCTGTGCCCTGGTGCACAATTTCTTCCCTGAGGCCTTTGACTATGGGCAGCTTAGCCCACCGAACTGCCGCTAGAACTTCGAAGTAGCCTTCTTGCCACCACGCCCGGCTTCTTGCCATGATTTTTTACTTAAAAAAAATTTTTTTTTTACAATTCAGTCTTTTTAAAAATTTTTTACTTATTTATTTTTTATGTGTATGAATGTCTGTATGTAGGTTTGTGCACCCGTGTTGTGCAATGCCGTGGATGTCAGAAGAGGGTGTCGGATTCCCCTGGAACTGGAGTTCTCTTGGAATTGGAGTTACAGATGGTTCTCAGCCACCATGTGGGTGCTGGGGATCAAACCTGGGTCCTCTGCAAGAGCAGTCGGTGCTCTTAACCACTAGGCCATCTCTCCAGCCCCGATTTTTGACTTTTGATGTTCGTTGAACTTGATCATCTGGCTGTGTTACAGACTTACTGCCACTGATAAAATAACTGAGCAAAATAATTGAGGACTAATTTTATTTTAGTTCATGTTTCAGAGGTCTTTGATTCTGGGACCATTGAGAGGCAGAGCATCATGGTGAGAACATGGCAGTGGGAACATGTGGCAGTCTACTCACTTCATGGCCAACAGGAAGCAGCATGGGGTCCAAGACATGGTATAGCTCCTAAGAACACACTCTTTTTTAAAAATTTTTATTTATTTCTGTGTGTGTATGAATGTACTGTCTGCATGCAAGTGTATGCATCTGTGTCGTGCAATGCCGCAGAGGTCAGAAGAGGGTGTTGGATTCCTCTGGAACTGGAGTTCTCCTGGAATTGGAGTTTCAGACAGTTCTCGGCTGCCATGTGGGTGCTGGGGATTGAACCCCGGGTCCTCTGTAAGAGCGGTCGGCACTCTTAGCCATCTCTCCAGCCCAAGAACACACTCTTTTTTTTTTTTTTTTCTTTTTGAGACAGGGTCTCCCTGTAGCTCTGGCTGTCCTGGAACTCACTCTGTAGACCAGGCTGGCCTCAGACTCACAGAGATCCGCGTGCCTCTGCCTCCCAAGTGCTAGGATTAAAGGCGTGCGCCACCACGCCCGGCATTTATTTATTTCTGTATGTGTATCAATGTATTGTCTGCATGCAAGTTTGTGCACCCGTGTCGTGCAATGCCGCGGAGGTCAGAAGAGGGTCTCGGATTCCCCTGGAACTGGAGTTCTCCTGGAATTGGAGTTTCAGACGGTTCTCGGCCACCAGGTGGGTGCTGGGGCTCGAACCCGGGTCCTCTGTAAGAGCGGTCGGCGCTCTTAACCGCTAGGCCATCTCTCCAGCCCCCAAGAACACACTCTTAATGATCCCAGCTAGCCCTATCTCCTCAAGTTTCAGATACTCCTAAAATAATACCCCAACTACCCTAACTATGGACCAAGCCCTTAACACATGATCCATTTGAGGGGACACTTCCATGTACCAACCACAACACTGAAGCAATATCAGGTACTCTGTTGTGTTAGATGGAATCATACAGTATAGTCTTTTCATCCTGGCTTCTCTTACTTAGGAATAAGCCTTTAAGCATCTTCTATTTCTTCATATAGTCAATGGCTAATTTTTTGTTTGTTTTATCTTTTTTGAGACAATCTCTTCTTGTAGCCCCAGCTGGCCTGGAACTTACTATAGACCAAGCTAGCCTTGACTCACAGAGATCCTCCTGCCTCTGCCTCCAGAGAGCTGGGATTAAAGGCATGCACCACAGTACCCAGCCAGTAATTTTTTTATTGTTGAATAATATTCCATTGTATGGTTCTTCCTTCTTTGTTTATCCATTTCTCTATTCAGATTCATTTTGTTGCTTCTGGGCTTTGGCAATTGTATTAGTCATTTTTCTGTTGCTGCAATAAAACCACCATGACCAAGGGAACTAATGAAAGGAAGAATTTATTTGAGGTTATGATTGATGGTTCCAGAGAATTAGAGTCCATTGTGGTGGGGAGGCATGGTGGCAGGAGCTGGAGCAGAAAGCCGAGGTTCACATCTTCCAGTAGGCACAGGAAGCAGAGAGAGCAACTGGAGACCGGCAAGGCTTTTTGAACTCTCTAAGCCTGCCCCTCAGTGATATACTTCCTCTAGCATGGCCATACCTTCTAAGACCTCCCAAAACAGTACCACCAACTGGGGATAAAATGTCTGAATGCTTGAAGCCTATGGGGACATTCTCATTCAAACCACCACATTTCCACTCCCTGGCCCCCATGGGCTCATGAACATATTACATGCAAAATGCAAATTTGGTTCAACCTTAAAAACCCCCTTAGTCTTTACCAGTCTCAAAACTATTCCAAAGTCTACAGTCTAAAGTCTCTTCTGAGGCCCAGGCCATTCTCTTAACTGTAAGCTCCTGTAAAATCAAAAGACAAATTGCATACCCCCAACATACAGTAGAACTGAATACACATTCCCATTCCAAAAGGGAGGAATAGAGGCATAGTGAGGAAATACTGGACCAAAACAAGACCGAAAACCAGCAGGGCAAACTCCAAGTCCAGTAGCTTCATGTGAGACTTCTGGGACTTTACTTCCAAAGGGCTTAGATGGCTCAGCTCTTCCAGCTTTGGGTGCAATATACATCTCTTTCTTTTTTTTTTATTTTTTTATTTTTTTTATTTATTTTTCTTTGTGTATGAGTGTACTGTCTGCATGTAGGTCTGTGCACCCGTGTCGTGCAATGCCGCGGAGGTCAGAAGAGGGTGTTGGATTCCCCTGGAACTGGAGTTCTCCTGGAATTGGAGTTTCAGACGGTTCTCAGCCGCCATGTGGGTGCTGGGGATTGAACCCGGGTCCTCTGTAAGAGCGGTCGGCGCTCTTAACCGCTAGGCCATCTCTCCAGCCCCCATACATCTCTTTCTTAAACTGGTACCACTCCCTTTATGCAGTTCTCCTTGGCAAATACCTCACAGCTCTGGCATCTCGAATGTCTTTTGGGGGAGGGTGTCTCTGCTGCCAACCAGGCTTCACCTTCATAGCTTCACACAATGGCCTATCAGGGCCTTCTTTATGCAGGGATGCCCTTGCTGCACTCTGCCTGGCCTCAGTGGCTCTTTCAAACTGTGGGGGAAGAACTAATGACTTCTTCACTCTTGCATCCTTTGTGCCTCTGAAGTCAGCACCACATGAATGAAACTTTGGCTGAAAGTTTGGGCTGGACCCTTGCCTACTTCAACCACATTCACAGCTTTTCTCTGCCCTGGGCTTGTACAAAACCCTTCAGTATTTATTTTCCTTTCAAAAGTTGGAGGCTTAGGTGGGTGTGGTCTTGCCCTGAAGTTACTGTTTCTATTGTTTATTTGTAAATCTCTAGGCCTCTCCTTAATCACTTTATCAAAGGGAGCCTCTCCTTCATCACAAGCCTTGGCTCCAACATTTATCTTTCTAGTGCACTTTTCCAATTCAAACTGTACATTCTGCATTTCTTTCTGCTCCACTTGCTCTTTTTCACCATAGATCTGTATAATATTAACCATTAATAGCCACACCACCATTTCTATATTAGGCTGTCTCGAATATCCTCCACCAAAGACATTGCTTTTCAATTTAGCCTCAGGCAAGCATTTAGGCCATGGACAAATTCCAGCCAGACTCTTTGCTAAAATATCCCAGTTTCTGCTTAAGTCCTTATTTTCCTCTGGAAATACATTTTTCTTAGTATTGCTTTCTTCCAGGCCTCTACTAGAATGGCCCATTAAGCTCTCCTTACAGCTTAAAGTCAACACCTTTTCTAGCCCAAAGTTCCAAAGTCTTCCACATTTCTCCAGATATCCACATGGTCAAGTTCTTCACAGCCAATAGCCCACTCTCTGGTACCAATTTCTGTTCTAGTTTCCTTTCAATTGCTGTGACAATACACTTTGACCAATTCCAAATTGGGGAAGAAAGAGTTTATTTGGCTCACATCTCCCAGGTCACAGTTCATCACCGAGGGAGCCCAACATAGGAACTGAGAGGGTAGGAACCTGGAGGCAGGAGCTGAAGCATAGGCCATGGAGGAATGCTGCATACTTGTTTGCTCCCCTGGCCCATGTCAGCCTGCTTCTTATACAGTACAGAACCACCTACCCAGGCGTGGAACCACCCATAGTGGGCTGGGCCCTCCCACATCACTCAACAATCAAGATAATACTCCACAGACATGGCCACAGGCCAGTTCAATGGAGGCAATTCTCCAATTGATGGTCCCTCAGCTCAGGTGTGTCAAGTTGACACTAAAGCTATCTAGCACAGCAATGATAGATAACGCTTCTATGAACATTTGCCTTCAAGTTTTCGTGTGATGTGTGTGGAGGGGGCTTGGATCTTGGTTTTACATCCTGGTGGTGTAGATTCTCAGCTGGAATATAAGCAGCATCTTTCACAAGCTTGCAGGCTCCCCGCCCCCTTTTGATGTTTTGAGACAGTCTCACTGTGTAGCTCAGGCTGGCTTCAAACTCATGATCCTCCTGCTTCCAGCTCAAAAGTTCTGGGATTACAGGTGTGTGCTACCATACCAGGCTCAGATTTGCAGTTTTATAATGTTCTGTCTGGGGAATCACAGAGAGGCTGCCCTGGCTTAGAGGTATCTTCTCCTCTGTTTCCAGCCTATGACTTTGATGTCCAACACAACTTACAGCTCTTCCTGCTCGTTGTTCCTTGGAGTGCCCCATGTCTCACCTACTGTCCATGTCTTACTCTTCCCTTACTACCAACTATGAATCTCAAATTGAACTCATTCTACTCCTTCAGACATGCACTATTTAATTTTATATTTATATTTATTTACTTTTGAGACAAGGTTTCATTATGTAGCCCTGGCTATCCTGGAACTCACTATGAAGACCAGGTTGGGCTCAAGCTCACAGAGATTCAACTGTCTCTACCTCTTGTATGCTAGAATCGAAGGCATGCAGTGCCATGCCTTGGCCATTTTTATTTTCTAATTATGTGTGTGTGTGTGTGTGTGTGTGTGTGTGTGTGTGTGTGTGTGTGGTTTTCTATATGCGAGTGTAGTGCTTGCAGATGCCAAAAGAGGGCACTGGATGGCCTGGAACTGGGGTTACAGGTGGCCATGACTGCCCAATGTGTGTATGTTGGGAACCAAACTTGGGCTCTCTGAAGAGACACATGAGCTCTTAACTGCTGAGCCCTTAGCCCTAGCACTAGATTCTTCATTCATTTGTTTGCTAAGGGCATGCCTCCCCATGCCCTTCTGTCCTGCCATCCACATCTAGTTAGGCAGTTGGTGGACTCACCCTACCTCCTCTGTTCTCTACCTCCTCTGTTCCACAGGACTGGTGCTCCTCAGGGAAAATCTAATCTCTCAGTCTTTGAATTGAGTGTTTCAGACAAATCAGATAAATTGGTCCTCTGGTAGAGTATATCCTTGTTTGCATTAATTGCTTAGGAAATTACAAATCATCTTCTGAAACTACAAAGACATCTATATCTGGAAATTGGTAGAAATGTAGAATCTCAGGCTCCACACCTGAACTTTCACACAGGATGTGCATTTTATTAATCAAATAATTAAAGACAGAGTCGCATGTAGTTCAGGCTGCTTTGAACTCACTATGTAGCTGAGGATGGTTTGAATCCCTGATTGTCCTACCTCTACCTTCTAAATGCTGGGACTGCAGGAGTGTATCACTTCACTCAGCTCAGGATCTTCATTTTAATTTAAAAATTTTAGAGTTTTTTTGAGAAAGGGTGGCATGCCATAGAACTGGCTGGCCTGAAATTCACTATGTGGACCAGGCTACCCTTGAACTCACAGAAATTTGCCTGTCTCTACCTCCTGAGTGCTGGGTTTAAAGGTGAGAAACTTTATTTCTTTTTTTTTAATTTTTAAAAAAATTTTATTTATTTCTGTATGTGTATGAAGGTACTGTCTGCATGTAGGTTTGTGCACCCGTGTCGTGCAATGCCGTGGAGGTCAGAAGAGGGTGTCCGATTCCCCTGGAACTGGAGTTCTCCTGGAATTGGAGTTTCAGATGGTTCTCAGCCGCCATGTGGGTGCTGGGGATCGAACCCCGGGTCCTCTGTAAGAGCGGTCGGTGCTCTTAACCGCTAGGCCATCTCTCCAGCCCCCCTTTATTTCTTTTAAAATACAACCAGGAGATTCATGGGAAGCTCAAGGTTGAGAAGTTGTCTATGCTACTTCAGACACTGTTTCTATTGTAACATGATGCCCTAGTTTCTTTTTCTTTTCTTTCTTTCTTTCTCTCTCTCTTTTTCTCTCTCTCTCTTTCTTTCTCTTTCTTTCTTTCTTTCTTTCTTTCTTTCTTTCTTTCTTTCTTTCTTTCTCTCTCTCTTTCTTTCTTTCTTTCTTTCTTTCTCTTTCTTTTTCTTTCTTTCTCTCTTTCTTTCTTTCTTTCTTTCTTTCTTTCTTTCTTTCTTTCTTTCTTTCTTTCTCTCTCTCTCTCTCTCTTTCTCTCTCTCTCTTTCTTTCTTTCTTTCTTTCTTTCTTTCTTTCTTTCTTTCTTTCTTTCTTTCTTTCTTTCTTTCTCTCTCTCTCTCTCTCTTCCTTCCTTCCTTCCCTACTTCCTCTCTCTTTCTTTCTTTCTTTCTTTCTTTCTTTCTTTCTTTCTTTCTTTCTTTTTTTGTTTCTCATTTATTTATGACAAATATTCCCCAATTACCTCTAGTAAGAAGTTCTTTGAAACAATGCCATCAGCCTTTGCCCTTAAAACCTGCCCATTACCTTGTCAACCTCAGGCCTCTGTTTTCCACCTCCTCTGTTCCACATGACTGATTCTCCTTGGGGAAAATCTAATCTCCTCTCACTCTTTGAATTGAGTGTTTCAGACAAATCAAATAAGTGGTCCATCTGGATGGATGCGTGGTCTTTTGCACCAATGATGCGGTTGCTTGCAGAGTATTTCTCCGGCGAGTACAGGTCCACAAACTCACCACCATTGTTCTTCATGTCTTGGCTTCCTCCAAGTCCAGCATAGTACAAAAAACCTAGTTACTTTCTGTTGCTGTGACAAACACCACGATGAAAAACAGCTGGGAGAGGAAAGGGTTTATTTCACCTTCAGCTTGAGCACAGAGGGAAGCCAGGGCAGGAGCTCAGGACAGGAACCTGGAGATAGGAGCTGAAGCACAGATCATGGATAGCTGATTATTGGCTTGCTCCCCTAGCCTGTGCTCAACCTGCTTCTTATACAATACAGGACCACCTACCCAGGGGCAGTACTGCCTACAATAGGCTGAGCCTTCCCACATCAGTAAACAATCAAGAAAATGCCCCACAGACATGGCCACAGGGCAATCCAATGGAGGTAATTTCTCAATTGAGGTTCCTTCAACCTAGGTGTATCAAGTTGACAACTGAAGCTATCCAACACAATTGACCCCTTGTCATCTTGACACACAAACACATTACTACTAAACCACAACCTTTCCATTTCTTATCCCCAAGGTTTCATATCAGAATTACAACATAAAACACCACTTTAAAGATCCCACAGTAGTGGCTGGAGAGAAGGCCTAGTGGCTAAGAGGGCCGACTGCTCTTGCAGAGGACCTGGGTTTGATCCCCAGCACCCACATGGCAGCTGAGAACCATCTTTAACTCCAGTTCCAGGGGAATCTGATGCCCTCTTCTGACCTCCGTGGCATTGCACGGACACGGGTGCACAAACCTACATGCAGACAATACATTCATACACATACAAAAATAAATAAATAAATAAAAATCCCACAGTATTGGAGCTGGTGAGATGGCTCAGCGGTTAAGAGCCCAGACAGCTCTTGCAGAGGACCAGGGTTCAATCCCCAGCACGCACACGGCAGCTAAGAACCGTCTTTAACTCCAGTTCCAGGGGAATCCGATGCCCTCTTCTGATCTCCATGGCATTGCACAACATGTGCACCAACCTACATGCAGACAGTACACTCATACACATAAAAAAAATTTTTTTTAATCCCACAGTATTTAAAAATTCAAATAATTTAAACGTTCAAAATCTCTTTTAAAACGTCTCTTAAGCTGGGCGTGGTTGCGCGCCTTTAATCCCAGCACTTGGGAGGTAGAGGTAGGTGGACCTCTGTGAGTTCAAGGCCAGCCTGGTCTACAGAGTGAGCTCCAGGACAGCTGGTACTAAAAGGGAGACCCTGCCTCAAAAATATAAAAAAAAAGTTTCTTAACTGTGGGCTCCTGTAAAACACAAAACGAGTTAAATACTGTCTTATTTCAAAAGGGAAGAAGCACACAAGCAAAACCAAGATCTCCCCAGGTACGATGGTGCACGCCTTTAAAGTGCTCAGGAGGCAGAGGCAGGAAGGTCTATGAAAGGTCAAGGCCAGCCCGGTCTACATAACAATTCCAGACTAGCTGGGGCTATAGGAAAACCCTGTCTCAAAAGACAAAACCAGCTGGGCATGGTGGTGTATGTCTTTAGTCCTGGTACTTGGGAGGCAGAGGCAGAGGCAGGCAGATCTCTGTGAGTTCAAGGCCAGCCTGGTCGACATAGTGAGTTCCAGGACAGCTGGGGCTACAGGGAGACTCTGTCTCCAAAAGACCACACACACACACACACACACACACACCAAACCAAACCAAACAAACACGTCAAACAAATAAACACATCAAACAAAACCAAAATCCAGCTCAAGGCTGGATATTTGGGAGTTACTCATAATCTCTGGGCTGCGAAGGGCTTGGGCAGTTCCACTTCTCTGGCTCTGCCATCTATAACACACACAGCTTGACTTGTAGGCTTAGGCCAGCTCAACTCCACACCTGCCACTGACCTTAGTGGTTGTCTCCTGGTCCTGGCATCTTTAATATGCTAGGGTCTCCATTGCAACTGGGGCTGTGCCTTCACCAGGCCTCACACAATGCCAATCCTCAGTTCCTCTATGACCCCTTTGTGCCTCCAAACCAGCACAATGTAGGAGACTCTTTTTTTAAAATTTTTTATTTATTTCTGTATGTGTATGAATGTACTGTCTGCATGCAAGTGTGTGCACCCGTGTCGTGCAATGCCGCAGAGGTCAGAAGAGGGTGTCGGATTCCCCTGGAACTGGAGTTCTCCTGGAATTGGAGTTTCAGATGGTTCTCAGCTGCCATGTGGGTGCTAGGGATCGAACCCAGGTCCTCTGTAAGCGCGGTTGGCGCTCTTAACTGCTAGGCGCATCTCTCCAACCCCCTAGAAGACTCTTACACATTACCAAGTCCTGCTTCCAGCTTGAGATAGAGTTTTGGTCATCATCTGGACCACAGCTTCTGTGTGCTGACCCTGAGGAAATACTTTCCAGAAGATTTTACTTTGATGATGCCATCTCTTATCACTCAGCTAATTTTCGGTCTCAGCTAACCAACATCAATTGAACCAGTAAAGCACAAAAGGTTTCACTTCCAAAAATTCTTAGTTCCACACAAACATCCCTGATAGAGTCTTTGCTTCCCTTTGACGCTTCACAAGTCAGGCCTCCATCCCTATACTTCTTTCAGTATAACTGTACCAAGTTCCATAGAAATAGTTCACTAATCTCTGAGCACTCAATGGCTTTTCCAATCCAAAGTTCCAGATGCTTCCACAGTCCTCCCCAAAACAACATGGTCAAGTCTGTGTCATAGCAGCACCCTTCAATCCTGCTACCAACTTCTGTTCCTTTGAATTGCTGTGATAAAATTACTGATCCAAACCAACTTCTGAGGGAAAGGGTTTATTTTACCTTCAGCCTATAGTTCAGCATGGAGGGAACCTGGAGGCAGGAGCTGAAGCAAAGACCATGGAAAATAGCTGCTTACTGAATGGCTCCCCTGGCCTGTGCTTGGCCTGCTTTCTTTTCTTTTCTTTTTTTTAAGTTTTTTTTTTATTATTTATTTATTTTGTATGTGTATGAATGTACTGTCTGCATGCAGGTTTGTGCACCCATGTTGTGCAATGCCGCAGAGGTCAGAAGAAGTTGTTGGATTCCCCTGGAACTGGAGTTCTCCTGGAATTGGAGTTACAGACAGTTCTCAGCCATCATGTGGCAGCTGGGGATTGAACTCAGGTCCTCTGCAAGAGCAGTCGGCACTCTTAAACACTAGGCCATCTCTCCAGCCCCCCCTTTTTTTAGTTTTTTTGAGACAGGGTCTTCCTTTAGTCCCAGCTGTCCTGGAGCTCACTATGTTGACCAGGCTGGCCTTGAACTCACAGAGATCTGCCTGCCCCTGCCTCCCTAGTGCTAGGATCAAAGGCATGCACCACCACGCCCAGATTAAAGAAGGTTCTTAGCCACATGTGGGTGCTGGGAATCAAGCCTGTGTCCTCTGTAAGAGCAGTCTGTGTTAACTGCTGAGCCATCTCTCTAGCCTGGCGAGAAGCATCTTTACCCACTGAGCCATCTTACTGGTCCAAAGTACAGTTAAAGGATGCATATCTCGGGGCTGGAGAGATGGCCTAGCGGTTAGGAGCACCGACTGCTCTTGCAGAGGACCCGGGTTCGATCCCCAGCACCCACATGGTGGCTAAGAATCGTCTGTAACTCCAATTCCAGGAGAACTCCGGTTCCAGGGGAATCCTACACCCTCTTCTGACCTCCGCGGCATTGCACGACAGGGGTGCACAGACCTACATGCAGACAGTACATTCATACACATAAAAAAAAGTAATAAAAATAAAAAAATAAAAAAAAGAATGCATATCTCTATTTTACTCTTAGGATGAATTCTGATAAGAATTAAATAGAATCAAATAGAAAAAAATAGTTTGTTTACAAAAATGTGTATAATTATAAAAAAATGGACACTCATACATTTTCAGTTATTTTTTAATTAATTTATTTTTATTTTTTTATCAAATCTAGACCCGTGTCCCCACCATTCCCCCACCTCACCAGAGCTCAGCGTGATGTGCTCTACCTCCATTGTGGCTTCTTGGCCCCCTTGTCAAATATAAGATGGCTGAAATTGTATGTGCTCAGATTTGGATCTTCGGTTTTATTCCATTGGTCAACAGGTCTGTTTTTGTGCCAGTACCAGGCTGTTTTTATGACTATAGCCCTGTAGTATAGTTTGAAGTCTGGTATAGAGATCCCCCCTGTGTAGCTCTTTTCACTCAGGGTTGTTTTGGCTATTC
>VZQC01002949.1:600599-650995 GCA_009823505.1 Rhizomys pruinosus
AAAAAAAAAAAAAAAAAAAAAAAAAAAAAACTCACTAAGCCGCCCCCAACAATGCACTTCCTCCAGCACAGCCACACCTTCTAAGACCTCCAAAAACAGTGCTACCAACTGGAGACAAATGTCTGAATACTTACAGCGTATGGGGGACACTCATTCAAACCACCACAGAGTCCAAGAATAAAAATGCTATGCTCTTGAAAACAGCTAGAAGGAGAGAGAGGATACTTCCAAGAGAGGCTACTGTTGTTTGTGGGAAAGAGAAGACAAAGTTCAGCCATGGGAAGCTCATCCACGGAGAGAAAGTTCATCCACAGAGAGAAAGCTCATCCATGGAGAGAAAGCTCAATTGCGAACTGGTAGCCCTGACTTCCCAGGTGCTTTTTGTTGGATTCTGGAAAGCTCCTTATTTGCTGATGTTAGCTTTCTGCTGTTATGTGTTCCTTTACTTGGAAGCCTAAGCCAAAGCCACCCTCTCCTCCACTCTGGACTCTATCAGGAACTGTAGCTGGCTGGGGCCTGAGTGGGGTTTCCCATTTTATTTCTGTTGGATGTTTGGAAGCCTCAATTTGATGACATTTTTCTACCTATGTATCTATATATCATTTGCTATTTATTCTTTTACTTTGGCTTGCTCTATTCTTAATAAGCTCACTCAAAACTGAAAATATGGTTATTATAGATCATTCTTAGGACTGTACAGAACATCCACAATTCTTCAAAATTTAAAAATAAATTATGTGCATGACACAGATGCAACTAGCTACATGCAAGCAATACACTTGTACACATAAAATAAAAATAATAGCTGGGTGTGGTGGCACATGCCTTTAATCCTAGTACTTGGGAGGCAGAGACAGGCTGATCTCTGAGTTCAAGGCCAGCTTGGTCTACAGAGCAAGCTCTAGGATAGCTGGGACTAAAGGGAGACCCTGTCTCAAAAATACCAAAAAAATAATAAAAATATTTAGAAAAAATGTTTAAAAAATTATGAACTAGCAAGAACACTATGTTTTAGGTTAAACTTGTTTTTATTTCCATCATAGGCTTACCTTTAAATTTCCACATAATAAAACTGTATCACCTGCCAAATGAAACTCAGAAGACACATATGATGGCTACGTAGACCACACACACACACACACACACACACACACACACACACACAGGGGATGGTGTTATAGCTCAGAGCCCTAGCATGTATGAGGCCCTGGTTTCAGTCTCCATATCACAAAAACGAAGCAAAACAAATTGAAACGAAATAAAACAACAACAACAAAACCCCTCAAAGTTTAGCACCAGGAGAAATTAATAGAAAAAGGTTGATCTCCAAGAAAACTATCCAATAAAACTAACAAATTGCTTATAGGAGAGAAAAAGAGCCTAAGAAAACAAACCTATTACTTTTTTTTTTTTTTTTTTTTTTTTGAGACAGGGTCTCCCTGTAGCCCCAGCTGTCCTGGAACTCACTATGTAGACCAAGCTGGCCTTGAACTCATAGAGATCTGCCTGCTCTGCCTCCCAAGTGCTGGGATCAAAGGCATGCACCACCACACCTGGCACAAACCTATTGCTTTTTATAAATTTAGTGAATCTGCAAATTAAGACTGTTAATGATTAATGTTAACATTGATGTTTCCTTCTTTAATTTTTGGCCTAGTAGGGACTGGGCATAGTTTCATATTTGTTCAAAGGATGACAACAAAATCTTGTAAAACTTTGGGTATAAGTACTTAATCACCCTGCACCCTGCTGAATGACCCCTCGAGGCCTCACAGAATCTTTTTTTTTTTTTTTTTGTCTTTTTGAGACAAGGTCTCCCTGGAGCCTCAGCTGTCCTGGAACTCACTCTGTAGACCAGGCTGGCCTTGAACTCACAAAGATACGCCTGCCTCTGCCTCCCAAGTGCTAGGATTAAAGGCGTGCACCACCATACCCGGCTTACAGAATCTTTTAGAACCTGTCTCACACTGGCTGGAAGTCAGGTTCCTGATGTCAGTGACAGAAATTGAAGATGCCTTCACAGTCTGCTTTGTGAGTCAGCTGGAAATCATAATTCAGAACCATACCTTATTTGGTACACTCCGTTTCCTCCGTCACCCTTTACTTATTTATTGACTTTAATTTTTGTTCAGACCTGTGGAACTTATGTTTGAGTGACATAGCTCTCCCTTGCCAAGAAGGTAATAAATTCAGCTTGATTTAGATTATTCCTGGTCGTCTTTGTTTCTTACTGTTGCTTGTCTCAAGTCATGGACATGTTAGCTTGACCCTGAATTTCCATCATAACTTTCTCCCTCTAGAGCTTATTCAATTTATATAACTATATTTACTTCTTTCTTGAAGCTTTTTTCCTAGATTCTCAAATTTCCAATTGTAGTTTTGAGAATTTCTTATTTTTTGAGACAGGGCTTGTTTTTGTCCTTTTGAGACAGGGTTTACTATGTAGCTCAGAGTGGCCTTTTACCCACAGAGATTTCTGGCCTCTACCTCCCAGTGCTGGGATAGAAGGCATGTCCTATCACACCTGGCCTTCCAAGTCTTTTCTCCTGGATTCTTTTATCAGTGTGCTGGAGCACATACTTACATAATTTTTTTTTCATAGAAGAGAAAGAGTTTCTTTTTCTTTTTTTTTTTTTTTTTTTTTTTTGTCTTTTCGAGACAGGGTCTCCCTATAGCCCCAGCTGTCTTGAACTCACAAAGATCTGCCTGCCTCTGCCTCCCGAGTGCTAGGATCAAAGGTGTGTGCCACCATGCCTGGCTGAGAGAGAGAGTTTCTAGTCCCTACTTGCCTCCAAATGTCTTCTGTTGTGTGGCAATATGGATGGACATGGAATTTTCATTCAAAATAATTTTATCTATATATACCAAAGTTCATGTAATTGATCAAAATTAGGGAATCATCTAAGGATGGGGGCCAGTACACTGACCACTTTTGTGGACTCCAGGGCAGAAGTCTTTGGGAGAGCCCTGGAGATAAAGGAAATCAGCCACATTGTGCATTATGAAACAAAGGTAGGAAGTTGTAAAGGAGGTGGCTAATGTTCCTTGTGAAGTAGAATATGTTGATTTTGAAGAAAAATGTGTTCACAGATTCTCTGATACTACTCTCTTCAAAATCAGAGCTTAATTCCTCATGCCTCCAGGTGTGGGTTAGATTTAGTGAGCCACTGCTAATGAGCAGAAGCAATGGTGACTGGAGACTAGGTCAAGCAGGATGAAGGTACCATGGCTGCCCTCTTGGTTGCCTTCAAGAGGACTATAGTTTCCATTTTCTCTTTCTGGGAATGCTTGCTTTGGAGGAAGCCAGTGCCATGTGGAAGTCTGACTTAAAACTTAAACTGGGTATGGTGGTGCCTCCCCCCCCCCTTTAATCCTAGCACTCAGAAGGCAGAGGCAAGCAGATCTCTGTGAGATTGAGGCCAGCCTGGTCTACAAGTGAGTTCAGGCCAGCTGTGGCTTACAGGGAGAACCTGTCTTAGAAAGGCAAAGAAACAACAAAAACCACTAAATTAAAAAACCAACAACTATATGCGTGTGTATCTTCATCTGAGTATGTGCATGTGAACGTAGCTTCCTGTGGAAGCCAGAAGGGGACATTAGATCCCTCAGAGTTGGAGTTACAGGCAGTTGTGAGCCATAGGATGTGGGTGGCTGGGAAGCAAACTCTGGTCCTCTGCAAGAAGCACACACTGTAAGCACCGAGCCATCTCTCCAGTCCTAAAGTCTCACTGTTTTGAGGCTACCACATCACTAAGAAGCCCAAAACACCACATGGAAATGCAAACTCAGAGATGCAAAACCTCTTTCAAGCCATCTATCTACCTGTTCAGAGGCCAAGTGCTGGACACTGAAGTGAAGAACCATCTGGGATATTCCTGTCCCAGGATTCATATAGTAAAGAGTCAAGAGTCTTGACGTATGGCTCCACTTGAGCTCTCCCAGCCATCTTTAGCCATCCTAGTTGATGCCTTATATGTCTAAGCACAGAGATGAGTAATCCATACAGTGCCCTGACCAATTTCTGACTCACAGAGCCATAAGTACATGCTACAGTTTGGATCTTGACTGCCATCCAAAGGGTTGGTGCCAAACATGGCAGTATTGGAAGGGGTGGAAACCTTTAAGAGATGGGGCCTAGTGGGAGATCTTAATAGGGGGTATGTCCTCAAAGTGGATAATGGGACTTCGGTCCCTCTCTCCCCTATTCTTGGTCATGAGATGAACAGATCCCTGTCACCTCCTGCTCCTGCCATGGTGTATATACCTCCACAGGCTCAAGCAACAGAACCAATTGATCATGGACCAAAACCTCCAGAACTGTGAGCCAAACTAAATCTTCCTCTGTTTAAGTTGATTTATCTCAGGCATTTATTAGAGTAAAGGAAAGTTGACTTACACAGTATATTAAATAGTGGTTATTATATGCTACTAAGTTTTGGGTGTTTTTTTTAATGAATAAGCAACTACAACATGCACATAGTTTATAAATGATTGATTCAGTTACCTTTTTACACTTTTATTTTTAAATTAATTGTGTATGTGTATGCACAGACGTGTATGTGTGGAGGTCAGAGGGCAACTTTTGAGGGTTGGTTCTCTCTTTCTATCATGGGTTCCAGGGATAGAACTCAGGTCACCAGAGTCATGTAGCCATCTCTCCAGTCCTCAAACACCTGTTGAAAATCCTTGCTAGACATTTTTCATTGCAAAAATAACATCTGTACATTGTTTATCCCTCAATATAGACATATTGTTTGGGACTGAGATCTTACATTTCTCCTTTTCTTTAATTTTTAATTTTTTATGTGTATGAATGTACTGTCTGTATGTAGGTTGGTGCACCCGTGTCGTGCAATGCTGCGGAGGTCAGAAGAGGGAGTCGGATTCACCTGGAACTGGAGTTAAAGACGGTTCTTAGCCGCCACGTGGGTGCTGGGAATCGAACCTGGGTCCTCTGCAAGAGCAGTCGGTGCTCTTAACCGCTGAGCCATCTCTCCAGCCCTGTCTTCCTCCTCTTCTCCCCCTGCCTACGCCAGTGGGTCTCACTCTGTTGCCCAGGCTAAACTTAACTCATGGCAATCCTTCTGCCCCAGCCTCCTCAGCACATTGGGATGATAGGTGCAAGCCAGCATGCCCTGCTTGTCTTTTCCCATGGCTTCCTTAACCAGTACAATTGATCTTTCATAGACTTAATGAAAATTTACTGAACGAATGACTGGTGCTTCCTTTCTTCCTTCTCTTTCCTGATTATCTATCCATTCCCACATAAATGAAAGTCAAACTCCCAAAATTCTGGAATGGTGTTATAGGAGTCAACGAACTTCTACGTCTCTGGAGGCCAAGGGAGAAGCAGGCCTCATGGATGGAGGCCTTGCTAGGTCTCAGGCAAAAAGATATCGCAAGACCCTTGGAATTCCTTTCTTGATTAGAGGTAAACTTGTGGCTTTACAAGAACCAGACTCTGCTAATAGCCCCAAGGTCAACAGCTTCAGGGCACTGTATGGGCTTTGGGAATATAGCAGTTAAGCTACAATGTTATGAGGAATTTGGAGGAGGAGAAATCTGAGTGGCAACAGGTTATCTGTGGGCATTGTCCTCCCGTCTCTGGCTCAGATTCCTTCTTATGACTCTCCTTAGCCAAAGCCTGAAATGGGAAAAACCCGAGGTCATCAAAAGTTGGGTCTGGCAAACCCCCAAAATGTCAGGAACAAATGCAACCACTTTAAATTCTTTTAGAAAATGTGGCTGACAGTATGGAAAGAGCAAGTTACAAAACAGCCTGTACGGAGCGTTCCCTGTCTGTAACTTTATCCAGCCTCTCTGTGTAGAACCAAGTTGGGGAAGGCCGTTTGCCAATGTGTTATCTGTGGTTATCTGAGGGGCAGGAAGAAATTATTCCCAGTAATTTTTATTTTCTTTCTGGTGTGTTTCCAAGTTTTCTACAATAACAGCTATTACTTTTCATAATCAAGAAATGAAGAAATCTTTTTTTTTTTAAATGGGCAGTTTGGCACATGCCCCTTTGTCATACAAGGTAAGCATGGAAGTTACTTCTAGGTAGGTAGAAGTTTAAAAAAGAACTCATCTTTGCAAGCACTGTAATGGAGATTGTGGGATTATATATTTCCCATTGTTGTATAACAAATTCTCACAAATTTAACTTCTCAAAGCAGCACATTTATTTTCTCACAGGCTTAGCTGAATCCTCTGCTTAGACCCTTACAAGGTACCTCAAGGTGTTGGCCAGACTGTACTCATATCTGGAGTACAGATGGCTCTATGGTTTCAGCATGTGTCCCCCCAAAAGTTCACCCATTGGAAATTTAAACCACAAAGTCACAAGATAATGCTCTAGAAGGTGAGTAGAATTAGATGAGGTCATGAAGGCAGGGCCCTGTGATGGTATTAGTATGAGAGAAATGAGATAGTACAGTATGCATGTAATCCTCATCACAAAGCCATCACTAGATGTCATGTAGGTGCTGGCACCTTGTTCTTTACTTCCAATACTTTAGGAAGTCAATTTTTTCCCTTATAGTTTACAGTCACAGTCATTTTGTCATAGCATTAAGAAACATGGCTCTGCAGTTAGGAACACTGCTCTTGCAGAGGACCTGGGTTTGGTTCACAGAACCCACATGGCCCTTAACAACCGTCTGTAACCCCAGTTCCAGGAGATCCAATGCCTTATTCTGACCTCTGTGGGCATTGTGCAATATACTGCACTTACATACATGCAGGCAATATACTCATACACATAAAATAAAAATAATAAAAAATTAAATAGTTGAAGAATCCACTTCATGTTCAGTCAGGTTGTTGGCAGAATTTAGTTCCCCATGGATATAGGAGAAAGCCCTTTTCTTGCTGTCCTTAGGTTGGAAACTACCCTAAAGTCCTTGAATCTACCCAATTTCTTTTCCACATGGGTTTTTCCAACATGGTAACTTTTTTTTTTTTGTCTTTTTGGGACAGAGCTTCCCTGTAGCCCCAGCCAGCCTGTAACTCGCTATGTAGACTAGGCTGGCCTTGAACTCACAGAGATTGGCCTGGCTCTGCCTCCTGAGTGCTGGGATTAAAGGTATGCACCACCATGCCTGACCATGGTAACTTTCTTAGAAAAAAATATATCAATGAGAGAGTCTAGAACAAGCATGCTAGCAAGATGTGCTATATAGTAGAATGTGATTATAAGACAGTATCATATGTATATTGTATATTGATTATATGTCATATGTATACTATATATTGATTATATATTATCACAGTAATGTCTTATTTAATTTGACATATGCATGGGGTGACATCTGATCACTTTTGTTAGATGTTACTGGTTGAAACAAATTATTAATACCACTTCAATGGGACAAAGATATTATAAACTGAATGTTTCCCAACATGAATAAGTTCCAGTCCATAGTGACTACATTTAAGGATGGAGCCTGAGGAAATAGGTGGGATCCTGATCCATTAGTGTTACTGTCTTTGTGAGAAGAGGTGTCAAAGAAATTTTTTTCATTTACATGTACCATTGAAAGGTCACACGAGGACATATTGAGATGGCAGTCACCTACAAACTAGGAAAAGAATGTCACCAGCAGCCACAGTGGGTTGGTCACCATCATCTTAGGATTTCTAGCTCTAGAACTGTAAGAAATAAATTTATATTATTTACGCCATCCAGTGTGTACAATCAGAGTTAGGACAAGTATGAACTCTGCAAAGAAGTGGGAACACAGAGCCTGTCTGCCACACTTAATATTGAGAGGTTGTCTGGAATTCTGTATAGAAGTTCCAGAAGCTTCTAGGTAACATGTGATACATTAAAAAAAAAAATCAGGGGCTGGAGAGATGGCCTAGCAGTTAAGAGCGCCGACCGCTCTTACAGAGGACCCGGGTTCGATCCCCAGCACCCACATGGTAGCTGAGAACTGTCTGAAACTCCAATTCCAGGAGAACTCCAGTTCCAGGGGAATCCGACACTCTCTTCTCACCTCCATGGCATTGCACGACACGGGTGCACAAACCTGCATGCAGACAGTACATTCATACACATACGGAAATAAATAAAAATTTGAAAAAAAAGAAAAAAAATCAGATTCTCTATAGAGATGATCAGTCTATAGGCCAGTGTGGGGCCTGGGAAATTTGAAATGAGCTCTTTCGAAGTGATTTCAACGGTGGTGGCTGATGGCCCATGACTAAGGAGTATGAGGTTACATCAGGTCATTCTCCTAATCCTGCCACTTCCTAGATATGGGACTTAGACCAATGACTCCTCTTTACCAGCCAGAGTTTCTTTGTCTGGCATAACATGGCAAATTATTAAGAGCAAACATAAAACACCCTCTGGCACTGGCAGCTTCTGTTCCCAGCCCCAGCCAAAGGAGGCCAATAATGCGGCTTCCAAGACAGCCCAGGTCCTTAAGTGCTATGGAAAAGTTTGAAATAAGAAGGGGACAGAGATTGGGGGAATGTTAAATATGAAGGAGATTTGGATCTTGACCATCTTTATGGCTAAAGAAGGTGAGGGTCCAGGTAAAGATCTGAGATTAGTTGTTTGACTGAGTTAAGGAAGTTTCCTTTGACACCAGAGGGAGTTCAATCATGGTATCCAGTAACATGTGGAGAGGCCTTCATTTGGTGACCCTCAAGGGAGAACCTCTCATTTTTTTGCTATCACAGAGTCAGAGCTTGGGGTTAGGGGTGTGGAACTGTGTGTGAACAAGTTGACTCAGCAGTAGTAAGTGACCCATAAATAGATGAGTATGGGAAACTTCTTACAATATAGAATAAAATCCAATTTAGAAATATATAAAATGAGACAATGCAGGAAAATTGCAGAGCACACACTAAAGTTTTATTTATTTTTAAACCTTTTTTTAAAAATTTATTTATTTCTGTATGTGTATGAGTGTACTGTCTGCATGCAGGTTTGTGCACCTGTGGAGCACAAACATGCAATGCCGTGGAGGTCAGAAGAGGGTCTCGGATTCCCCTGGAACTGGAGTTCTCCTGGAATTGGAGTTTCAGATGGTTCTTGGCCGCCATGTGGGTGCTGGGGATCGAACCCAGGTCCTCTGTACGAACAGTTGGCTAGGCCATCTCTCCAGCCCCACACTAAAGTTTTATACATAGAAGCTATTCTTTTTATTCTTTTTCCTTTCTTTCTTTCTTTTGTGTGTGTGTGTGTGTGTGTGTGTGTGTGTGTGTGTGTGTGTGTTTGGGACAGGGTCTCTCTGTAGGTGTCCTGGAACTTGAACTCACTCTGCAGACTGGGCTGGCTTTGAACCACAGAGAGATCTGCCTGCCTCTGCCTCTGAGTACTGGAACGTGCACCACCATGCCTGGATGGAAGCTATTCTTTTTTTTTTTTTTTCGAGACAGGGTCTCCCTATAGCCCCAGCTGTCCTAGAACTCACTCTGTAGACCAGGCTGGCCTTGAACTCGCAAAGATCTGCCTGCCTCTGCCTCTGCCTCCCAAGTGCTAGGAAGCTATTCTTTTATTACAAATATTTCCTAGTTTCAGTTGCTAAGATGTCTTGCTCTTATTCATCTGCCTTGTGGGTCTGTTGCTTTCCAGGCTGAAAGAGATCAAGTTTGGTTAGACTTCTGGGTAGACCAGAAGCAAGTCAAGGGACCTCATTTTCTCCCTCTGGAGTGCTCTATCATGTGACGGAGAACATAGCCCTTTTCCCAGCCCCAAGAAGTGAGAATTTTTATTATATATTCTAACTATGACACAAATGCTGGTCAGAAACAAAAGACGGGGCCTTCTGGGTGTGTTTTAAATCACTGTACTTCAAAGGGTACCTGAGTAAAATACATAAGCAGAGTCCGTTTCTGGGCATGTGACCTGCCAGCTACATAGAGCTCTATCTACAAAAGGGCTTTGTGCCTGAAAGGGGTTTGGGATCTCTGCAAGCTGGAGCTACAGGGGTCGTGAGCTGCCTGACCTGAGTACTAGGAATGGAGCTCCGCTGGTTTTCGAGAGGAACAAGTGATTAACTGCTGATCCCTCCAGGTCCCTCCCCTGAAACTCAAGACAGGGTCTATGGCAGTCCTGGCTGGCTTGGAACTTACTATGTAGACCAGGTTGGCATTGGAATGTGCCTGCTTTTGCCTCCTGAGTGCTGTGATGAAAGGTGTGCCACCATGACCTTACATATGGCTTTTTTAAGGTGGGTGTTTTCAGGAATCAATCTCAGAATATCAGGCTTGTGAAGTAAGTTCACAACCATGTCTGGATAAACTCTGCTTCTCAAAGTGAAGCAAGAGTATTCACTTATAAAACAGGTACACAGGGACTGGAGAGATGGCCTAGCGGTTAAGAGCGCCGACCGCTCTTGCAAAGGACCCGGGTTCGATCCCCAGCACCCACATGGCGGCCGAGAACCGTCTGAAACGCCAATTCCAGGAGAACTCCAGTTCCAGGGGAATCCGACGCCCTCTTCTGACCTCCGCGGCATTGCACGACACGGGTGCACAGACCTGCATGCAGACAGTACATTCATACACATACAGAAATAAATAAAATTAAATTTAAAAAAATTTAAAACAGGTACACATAGGTGAGATCAGGCTCTGGAAGCTGTTGCGACAGAATGCTACTGGATTGGAGCTCTTTGCCTTAAAAGACAGAACTGGGATTGGAGTTACAGACGGTTCTCAGCCGCCATGTGGGTGCTGGGGATCGAACCCGGGTCCTCTGCAAGAGCAGTCAGTGCTCTTAACCGCTAGGCTGTCTATCAGGCAGGCGGATCTTTGTGAGTTCAAGGCCAGCCTGGTCTACACAGTGAGTTCCAGGACAGCTGGGGCTACAGGGAGACCCTGTCTCGAAAAGACAAAAAAAAAAAAAAAAAAAAAAAAAGACAGAACTGGGAAGTTTCCAGTATCCATGCAGAGCTATAAGCACAGCCTGTGCCCTCATTCCCTTTTTGGGTGCCTCAAGCATGGGGAAATAGCAATCTATTTGGCAAGGAGCTAAGAACAACTTGGTATCAATTTACTTTTCAGCAGAAGCCAAAGATGCCTGCTATTACAGATGAGGTTTTTTGAGACCTTTTCACATTCATTTGGCATCACTGTAAGTTCTCTTGTTCGATGCAATGGAGAATCCTAACATAGTTGGGGGTTGGGGGTCAGGGAGGAGATAGTGCTCTGGGCCAGGAAAAATGAAAAGCCATGTGAATCTCCCCATTTTCTCTGGAAACTATACAAGTTCTTTTCCTTTCACCCTAGGCTGCCTTTAATCAAGACCCCAACCTGACCCTGTCACTGGCTGTCTTAGATCAGTGGTGTGTGGCATGTGCATGCACATGTGAGCATATTTCTGTGTTGTTCTGGACTGATCTCATGCTTGCTTTGTCATATACTTTCCACATTGTGGGATACCTTAAAAGATTACATGGGAAAGTGAGTATTGTAGAATCCACCCAGAATGCACTACAATGTAATTGTGTTAATCACAAGGTGATCAGATTTTATAATTAAAACTTGTTTTTGAGTTCTTTGTATATTCTAACCCTCCATTAGATGCATAGCTGGTAAAATTTTTTTTTCCACAGTGTAAGCTGACTCTTTCCTTGAATGATGGTGTCCTTTGCTGTTCATTAACCTTTTTAGTTTCACAAGGAACCATTTATCAATTGTTGGTCTCAACGCCTTCACTAATGGGGGTCTTGTTCAGAAAGTTCTTTCATGTGCATATAAGTGAAAGGACATTTCTCACATTTTTCTCTATCAGATTCAGGTATCAGATCTTATGTTGAGGTCCTTGATCCATTTGGAATTGAATTGTGTACTTATTATTACTAATTTTATGTGTATGAGTGTTTTTCTTGGATGAATGTATGTGCATCATGTGTGTTCCTGGTGCCCACAGATGCCCAAATAGGGCACTGGATTCCCTGGAACTAGAGTTATAATTGTGAGCCGCCAGGTGGGTGCTGAGAACCAAACCCTGTCTGTCCTCTACAAGAGTAGCAAGTGTTCTTAATTGCTGAGCCATACCCATAATCAGATTTTAGAATGCTAATTCATAGTTTACTACAGATGTGGGTTCTAAGGACAGAATACTGGTTGAATGATGTTTTAGACTGCCATCATCAGTCTTTTTCTTTCTTTTTTTTTTATGTATTTATTTATTTATTTTTAACAAATCTAGACCTGTGTTCCCGCTCATTCCCCCACCCCGTCAGAGCTCGTGCATTCTGCCAAACATGCTTTCCATCTCTTAGTCTTTCTCAATATTTTCCATGGGGACGTTGACTGTTTTGAGCAGAAGTTCACTATTTCAGTCAGTTCTTTGATGCAGTATTTTCTGTTGTTGTTGTTGTTTCCAAAATGCATTATGTCCAACTGCTTTGTACAGAAGCTCAGGGGGCCCTACACAAGAAATACTTACAACTGGGTAATTGGCACTAGCATCCACAGATGAGGGATACCATTCGTCGTTTGTTTTTCTGGGACTGTGTTACTTCACTCAGCATGATGTCCTCTAGCTCCAGCCATTTTCCTGCAAAGCTCGTGATGTCGTCTTTCTTTACTGCTGCATAGAACTCCATTGTGTAGATGTACCACATTTTCTCTATCCACTCGTCAGTTGAGGGGCATTTAGGTTGGTTCCAGCTCCTTGCTATTGTGAAGAGAGCTGCAATAAACATGGCCGTGCATGTATCTCTGTGGTGGCGTAAGTCTTGAGGGTACATGCCCAGGAGTGGTATGGCTGGGTCGGGTGGCAAGTTCATTCCAAGTCTTCCAAGGGTTCTCCACACTGCTTTCCATAGTGGCTGTACGAGTTTACATTCCCACCAGCAGTGGATGAGTGTTCCCCTTTCCCCACAACCTCTCCAGCACTTGGTATCATTTGTTTTCTTGATCCTAGCCAGTCTTATTGGAGTAAGATGATATCTTAAAGTGGTTTTGATTTGCATTTCCTTAATGATTAGTGATGTTGAACAGTTCTTGAGGTGTTTCTCAGACATCTCTAATTCCTCACTTGTGAAGTCTCTGTTCAGTTCTTTGCTCCATCTATTGAGCGGGTCATTTGTTTTCTTTTTTCTTTGTTTTTTGAGTAGTTTATATATTCTGGAAATCAATGCTTTGTCAGATGTATCTGCAGTGAAGGTTTCCTCCCACTCTGTGGGATTTCTCTTCACTTCCTTGATTGTTTCTTTTGATGTACAGAAGCTTTTGAGTTTGATGAGGTCCCATTTGTCAATTGTCGACCTTAATTCTTGTGCAGCTGCTGTCTGATTTAGGAAGTCTTTTCCTACGCCTATGTCTTGTAGTCTGCTGCCAACTTTTTCTTCTATCACCTTCAGAGTTTGGGGTTTCACGTTGAGGTCTTTAATCCATCTGGAGTTGACTTTTGTACAGGGCGAGAGGTAGGGGTTTAATTTCATTCTTCTACAAGTGGTGATCCAGTTTTGCCAACACCACTTGCTGAAGATGCTGTCTTTTCTCCATTGTGGTTTCTTGGCCCCCTTGTCAAATATGAGATGGCTGAAATTGTATGTGCTCAGATTTGGATCTTCGGTTTTGTTCCATTGGTCAACAGGTCTGTTTTTGTGCCAGTACCAGGCTGTTTTTATGACTATAGCCCTGTAGTATAGTTTAAAATCTGGTATAGAGATCCCTCCTGTGTAGCTCTTTTCACTCAGGATTGATTTGGCTATTCGGGGTCTTTTGTTTCTCCAAATGAATTTAAGAACTTTTGTTTCCAAGCCTGTGAAGAAACTCTTGGGGATTTTGATTGGGATTGCATTAAATCTATACAAGAGTTTTGGTAAAATGGACATTTTTACAATGTTAATTTTCCCAATCCATGAGCATGGGAGGTTTTTCCATCTTCTGAGGTCTTCTTCAATTTCTTTCTTTAAGGGTTTAAAATTTTTGTTGTAGAGGTCTTTGGTGTCTTTGGTTAGGTTTGTTCCTAGGTATCTTATTGTTTTTGAGGCTATTGTGAGTGGGAAGGTCTCTTTGAATTCTTTCTCCAGTTGCTTGTTCTTGGTGTAAAGAAAGGCCATTGATTTTCTAAGGTTAATTTTGTATCCTGCCACTTTGCTGAAGCTGTTAATCGTTTCTAGGAGTTTTCTGGTGGAGTTTTTTGCATCTCTTAAGTAAACAATCATATCATCAGCAAATAGGGATAGTTTGACTTCCTCTTTTCCAATTAGTACTCCTTTAATATCCTTTTCTTGCCTTATTGCTCTAGCAAGTGTTTCAAGCACTATATTGAAGAGGAGTGGTGATAGGGGGCAGCCTTGCCGAGTTCCTACCTTTAAAGGGAATGTTTCCGTCATTTCCCCATTTAGGATGATATTGGCTGTGGGTTTCCTGTATATGGCTTTGATTACATTGAGGAATGATCCCTCCAATCCAATTCCTTCTAGGACTTTAAGCATGAAGGGATGCTGGATTTTGTCAAAGGCTTTTTCAGCATCAATTGAGATGATGGTGTGGTTTTTGTCTTTGATTCCGTTTATGTGTTTGATGATGTTTATTGATTTTCGTATGTTGAACCATCCCTGCATCTCTGGTATGAATCCAACTTGGTCATGATGGATGATCTTCTTGATGTGGGTCTGTATGCGATTTGCCAGTATTCTGTTTAGAATTTTGGCATCTGTGTTCATGAGGGAGATGGGTCTATAATTCTCCTTTTTAGTTGTATCTTTGCCTGGTTTTGGTAATAGAGTGATGTTGGCTTCATAGAAGGAATTTGGGAGAATTCCCTCTGATTGTATACTTCTAAACAGTTTCAGAAATAATGGTTGTAGGTCTTTTTGAAATGTTTTATAGAATTCTGCTGTGAAACCGTCTGGGCCTGGGCTTTTTTTAGTTGGGAGGCTTCTTACTACATCCTCTATTTCTTCATATGTTATGGGTCTGTTTAAGCTGCTGGTCTCCTCTTGGCCAAGCTTTGGTGATTCCCAAGATTTCAGATATTCATCCATTTCTTCTAGATTTTCAAACTTGGTAGAATATAGGTTCTTGTAATATTCCCATATAATTTTCTTGATCTTTTCCTTGTCCGTTGTGATATTTCCCTTTTCATCACAGATTGTATTGATTTGGAGTTGTTCCTTCTTTCTTTTTGTTAACTGGGCTAGAGGTCTGTCTATCTTGTTTATTCTTTCAAAGAACCAACTTTTGGCTTCATTGATTTTTTGTATTGTTTTCTTTGTTTCTATTTCATTGATTTCTGCTCTGATTTTTGTTATTTCTTCCTGTCTGTTGCGTTTAGGGTTCATCTGTTGTTGCCTCTCAAGTGCTTTTAGCTGTAGTGTTAGATCATTCACTTGTGCTCTTTCTGTTTTTCTAATGTAGGCACCCAGGGCTATAAATTTCCCTCTTAGGACTGCTTTTAAGGTATCCCATAAGTTTTGTTGTGTTGTATTGTCATTGTCATTCAGTTCCAGGAATGTTTTTATTTCTTTCTTTATCTCTTCCTTGACCCATTCATTATTCAAGAGTGTGTTGTTTAGTCTCCATGTGTTCTTGTAGGCAGGAGGGCTTGTCCTGGTGTTGATGTTGAGCTTCATTGCACTGTGGTCTGACAGGATGCATGAAATTATTTCAATCTTTTTGTATTTGTAGAGGTTTCTTCTGTGTCCCAGGATGTGGTCGATTTTGGAGAATGTTCCGTGGGGTGCTGAGTAGAAAGTGTATTCTCTGGTATTAGGATGGAATGTTCGGTAGAGGTCTATGAGGTCCATTTGGTGTATCATATCGTTCAGTTCAGATGTCTCTCTGTTTATTTTTTGTCCTGTTGACCTATCCAAAGGACTCAGTGGGGTATTGAAATCTCCCACTATGAGTGTGCTGGGGTTAGTCTGTGACTTGTGGTCCTGGAGAATTGTCTTTATAAAGTTTGGTGCACCAGAATTTGGGGCATATATATTCATAATTGTGAAATCTTCTTGGTGGATTGTTCCTTTGATGAAAATGTAATGGCCTTCTTTGTCTCTTCTGATTTCTTTTACTTTGAAGTCTATTTTATCCGATATTAAAATAGCAACACCTGCTTTCTTTTTGGTACCATTTGCTTGGAATATTTTTTTCCATCCCTTCACTTTAAGGTGGTGCCTGTCCTTGAAGGTAAGATGTGTTTCTTGCAGACAGCATATCGATGGATTCTGTTTCCTAATCCAGTCTCCCAGTCTATGTCTTTTGATTGGGGAATTTAGTCCATTAATATTTAAGGTTATGACTGATAGGTTTGTGTTGCTTCCTTTTGCCTTATTATCCATCTGCGGTTTTGATTTAGGTTTCTACTTCTGCAGTTATGCTTTTATTGATTTCTCCTTCTAGTTGCCTGGGGTTGGTTGCTCCTTTCTTCTGTTCTTTGGATTGCTTCAAGTATTCTCTGAAGGGTTGGTTTTCCGGACATGTATTCTTTCAAGTTGTTTATGTCATGGAAGATTTTCCTCTCTCCTTCCACTATGATTGACATTTTTGCTGGGTATAGTAACCTGGGCTGGCATCCATTGTCCCTCAACACTGGGAATGCTTTGCTCCAGGTTCTTCTTGCCTTCATCGTTTGCTGTGAGAAGTCCGTTGTTATTCTGATAGGTTTCCCCTTATAGGTCACTTGTTGTTTTTCTCTTGTCGCTTTAAGAATTTTCTCTTTGTTTTGGGTGTCCAGCATTTTAACTATGATGTGGCGTGGAGAATTTCTTTTCTGATCTTGTCTGTTTGGAGTTCTATGTGCTTCTTGTATTGGTATTGGTTTGTCCTTTTTTAGTTTGGGGAAGTTTTCATCTATTATTCTGTTGAAGATCTGATCAATACCTTTCTCTTGGGATTCTTCTCCTTCCTCTATTCCTATGATGCGGAGGTTTGATCTTTTCATAGTGTCCCACAGCTCCTGGTTGTTCCATTTTTGTGTATTTTTAAATTTTTCATAATCTTTCCTTGAGGTTTTTAGTTGTTCTGTGTTGTCCTCCAGGTCTGATATTCTTTGTTCTGCTTCCTCCATTCTGCTTCTGAGGCTTTTTTCATTCCTTTCCTCTTGAATGGATGAGTGTTTGATTTCCTTTTTCATTTCCTCTTCTGATTTCTTTAGTGTTTCTATTTCTTTTTGGAGCTTCTCGATCTCTTTTTGTAGCTCTTTTGTTTGCTGGTTGGTTTCTTTTTCTTTTTCAGCATGGGATCTTTTCAGTGTTTCTACTTCCTTCCGGAGCTTGTCATTCTCTCTCTCTCGGTCCTCATTCTCTTTTCTTAGTTCTTTAATTTGTTCTTTATGATCTTGTAGTTCTTTAAGTATGTTCCCAATTGTGTTTCTGATGTCTGTGTCCTGGGGCATCCCCGGGGGGATCCCACTGCAGGAGTCATCCATAGGGTTGGTAAAGCTTGGCGTGGGATTATCCTGCACCTTTCCAGTGTAGTTTCTTCTTCGTGATCCTGGCATATGGGCTTCTCCTTGCCTGTATTCCAATGTGAGTCCTGAATGCCTCTTCACTGTGTTGAAGGCGTGCTTTGCTTGCCTCCTTCAGATCCTTCTTCGTAATCTCAGTTGGCGGGGGGGGGGGGGGGGCGCTCTTCAGCCCGCGCCCCGGCACCTGCCGCTGGGCTCAAGAGATCTCAAATCTCAAGAGTCACACAAGCGTGCCTTTAATACCGGCTGGGAGGATAACTCCACCCCCACAGCCACTAGATCTAATCAAGCCAAAGACCACACCTTTAATCCCAGCTGGGGGGATAACTCCAACCTCACAGCCACAAAGGCCAATCAAACCAAAGACAGCAGGACCAAACAATCAGCAATCAGCTCGCCAAGGCACCCAGTTCCTACCTGTCTTCCCCTCTTCCTGCCGCTGGGCTCAGGAGATCTCCAGTCTTTTTCTTTTTAGCATGTCAGCAAATACTTGTGACTCAAATCTCTAGGGTCAAGTCTTCTCCCACTCCAGTGGGAACCCTATTTTGTGTATGTTTCCTGAGTTCAGCATCATCTCAAACAGCTTCTAGACATGAATCTTTTCTCTGGCTAAACTCTCCTTTCCCCAATTTCAAATCTCCTCTGAACTTGAGAAACCAGAGCACCCATCCATAGAGGCCAAGCATTGAATCAGACAAACACTGTTTGCTTTACTTCTGCTTCCTCAGTATGGTGAGAACAAGCTCAGGGTTTCCCCAAGGCCCTCTGTGTTTGCCACTCTATGAGATCACTGCTCTGGCTTCAACTCATTTCCTAACACAGTGACTAAGTCTGATTTCTGTTACTGTGCCTAAAACTTGAAGCCTGCTTGAACAGGATGACAGAGATAAAAACAAAGTTTACTAGGCCATTCTCAGTTTAGAATTAGAACTAAGCAGAAAATTATCTTTTCTTCTTGTTGATGTAAAAGTTCAGGACTCTAATTTTTGAAACAGGGTCTTAATATGTTGTTTAGGCTGGTTCACAACTCACAATCCTCCTGCCTCTGTTTCCCCCAAGTAGCTGGGATTACAAGTACAGCAGGTTCTACCTTGTTTTTTCTGTCTTGTTTTCTATAATAAGCAGCAAGGTGGTGGACCCAGATCTGATGAAACAGGGAATTATTGTTCATGTGGAGTGTGCCTGGCTGTTTTGACCCAGGCAAGGAAGGACTTATTTCTATCAATGGCCTTCTTAATTAAAAGCTGGCAGCTGGTAAAAGCATTCCTGAGGGTGGTAAAGCAACTAAGGAATTTATTTTCCTTATAAAAGATTCTGAATGTGGGGCTGGAGAGACAGCTCAGCCGTTAAGAGTGCCAACTGCCCTTGCAGAGGACCTGGGTTCAATTCCCAGGATCCACATGGCGGATAAGAACATCTTTAAGCCAGGTGTAGTGGCACATGCCTTTAATCCTAGCAATATGGGAGGCAGAGGCAGGTGGATGTCTGTGAGTTCAAGGCCAGCCTGGTCTACAGAGTGAGCTTCAGGACAGCCAGGTTGGCAGGGAGACCCTGTCTCAAAAAAAGATAAAAAAAAAAAAAAAAAAAAGATGGTAAGAAGCTGGGGAAGTGACTCAGCAGGTAAGAACACGCTTCTCTTGTAGAAGACCTGGGTTCAGTTCCAGCAATCATACAAAAGCCCACAACCTTTTGTCAACTCTAATTCTAGGGGATCCAATGCCCTCTTCTGGTCTCCATGAGCACCAGGCATGCACATGGTGCACATCCAAACATGCAGGCAAAACACTTAGACACATTACAAAAAGAATTAAAAAAAAAAAAAAAGACAAGGAAATGGTTGCTAGCTGACATGACTCTTCCAGGCTATTGTCACCTTAATAACAGTTACCATTTGCTGAGGGCTTACTATGTGCCAGGCACTGTGTGTTCATCATTCTGCTTTGGAATCTATACTGTTTGAGGTGGTGATTTTTGCTAAACAGGCTCAGAGAGGCTATGTTGCTTGCCTGTACCTCAGCTTTGCTAGTGCAGAAAATTCCTTGGTTAAGTTTACTAGAAAGAACAGGTTTTTGGTTTTGTTGGGGGTTTAGTGGTTAAGACCACAGGCTGCTCTTGCAGAGAGCCTCAGTTCAGTTCTCAGCACTCACATGGTGGTAACGAGTTTAGAAGATCTGATGCCCTCTTTTTTTTTTTTTTTTTGTCTTTTCGAGACAGGGTCTCCCTGTAGCCCCAGCTGGCCTGGAACTCGCTCTGTAGACCAGGGTGGCCTTGAATTCACAAAGATCCGCCTGCCTCTGCCTCCCAAGTGCTAGGATTAAAGGTGTGCGCCACCATGCCGGGCTTGATCTGATGCCCTTTTATGACATCCAAGGGTATTGTACAACACAGGTGCATTTACATATATGCAGACAATACACTTATACACATAGAAAATAAAGATAATAAAATTTTAAAAATTTATCTGTTGGCATTCAAAGTGTGGCATATTATCTTCAGGCATGGTTGATCTAGGGGGTAGGGCGAGGCAATCCTTGGGACTATCTGAGCCTCTGCATATGTTCCATTCTCAGATGGACAAACCCCTGTGGTGGCAAGGTGACTGTCAGCAGTGTTAGGTCTACAGCCTTGTAATTCTAAATTCAATGTATTAAAAACAAAAGGAAATGCCCTCATCCACCTCCAGGAATAACCCTATTTATATAAAACTGGCTTGGCTTAACTGATATATTCATTCCTTATCCAAAATTACCCTTGCAGAGATCCCAAGTGCTCTGGTTAGTCAGAGTTCTATGCTAATTTCTTGAGTCAGGAATAGTTAGCATATGGACAGATGGAAGAGAATTGGAAGTTAAGAGAACAACTGATATACCTTCATTAAAAGAAGTTAGGGATAAGCTGAGCGTGGTGCATGCCTTTAATCCCAGCATTTGAGAGGCAGAGGAAGGTGGATCTTTGTGAGAGTGAAGCCACAGTGGTCTACACAGCAAGTTCCACTCCAGCTGGAACTACATAGGTAGAGGAAAGCAATTCATCTGCTGAAGGGCCCCTTACAACACAGGAAAGTCACCTAACTAATAAATCAAGGGACCTATTCATTTTTTTTTTTTTGTCGTTTTGAGACAGGGTCTCCCTGTAGGCCTAGCTGTCCTGGAACTCACTATGTAGATCAGGCTGGCCTTGAACACATAGAGATCCGCCTGCCTCTACCTCCTGAGAGCTGGTATTAAAGGCATGCACTACCACACCTGGCCAATTTTTTTTTTTTTTTGAGACAGTGTCTCCCTATAGCCCCAGCTGGCCTGGAACTCACTCTGTAGACCAGGCTGGGCTTGGACTCACAGAGATCCACTTGCCTCTACCTCCCGAGTGCTAGGATTAAAGGCATGTGCCACCATGCCTGGCTTAAAGACATTTCTTAGCTTCCATATGGGTGCTGGGAATCGAACCCGGGTCCTCTGCAAGAGCAGCCGGTGCTCTTAACCACTGAGCCATCTCTCCAGCCCCCCATTTTTCCCCCAATTTTAATTTTTAACAGGAGACATGTACTTGGTTCATGACCCAGTCAGTTACCTAGGGCACAGCCATCTTGTCAGCAAGTGGAGCTAAGAGCAGGTTCAGTAGTACAAAATTAGAATAAGTGCAAAATTAGAATAAGTTCCTAAGAAATATTTCCATCAAACTGTTTGTAGGCTGATTAAGTTTAGATGGAGAGAAAAATCTCAAATATGATGTGCAGAGGAACAGCATTTCTTTATTCTATAAATGAAATCCAAAGATAGAACAGTTCAGGCTTGGTATGGCGGCACCACATTCATCAGGAACCTTCTGATCTGTTGCTCTATCAGCGTTTACATGGAGCTATTTCTCATTCATGGTTCAGCAGTGACATGGCTCAATACTCAGTCATTGCGTTTGCCTCCTAGCCAGCAAGTGAAAGAGGAGATGGGTACACTTTTTAATGGACAAGTCTCAAAATTTTCTGTTTTGAGCTACAATTTAGTCAGTAGGTATGATGGTTAATGTTAAGTTTCATCTGTCCTGGACCAGACAAAGCAGTATATATAACTAGTCTCTCCTGGATCTGTGATACTTTTCTTGTTGTTGAACTTCAAAATTCTAGGCTTCCCAGCCTTTGGACTCCAAGACTTACTCTAGCAGCCCTTGTTCTCAGACCTTTGGATTTGGACTGAACCACACTTCCATCATCCCAGTGTCTCCAGTTTGTAGCTGGCCTACTATGGGGTTTTTAAAAAAATGTTTTTATTTTATGTATATATTTCCTGCATGTGCAAAAGTGTACCTGTTTATGGGATACCCATGGAGATCAGAAGAGGACACTGGATTCCCTTGGAACAGGAGGTTGTTAGCTGCCATGTGGGTGCTGGGTCCCCTGCAAGGGTAGCCAGTGCTCTTAACCACTGAGCTATCTCTCCAGCTCTATTGTGGGATTCTTGAGCCTCCATAATTAAATTAAATTTCCCTAATAGATCCTCTCATATACCTCTACCAGCATCTTAATACATACATATATTCCTCCCATTAGTTCTGTCTCTCTGGAGAACCTTGATTAACATAGTAGTTATACTTATTGGACACAGAAGCTGAGAATTGTGGTGCTTGGGGAAGAGCAGAAACAGGGAGATGACCAGTCTTTGGTCAGAATAAGGTCAGCCCTTTCTCTGTTGTAGGGAGTGGTAATTGTGAACAGAAAAGCCTTTATCCTTACAGTTGCCTTTTTTCTTTCTTTTTTTTTTCTTCTTAGTTTCAGTGCTGGGGATCTAACCCAGGTTTGTTTATACAAGGCTAGTGCTCTTCCACTGAGACACTCCAGCTTTTTATTATTTATTTTTTTAATTAAGCCCTGGAACTCACCATGTAGCCCAGGGTGGCCTCAAACATGCAGCGGTCTTCCTGCCTCTGTCTCTCAAGTGTTGCGTTGCCCCTAATTTGAAAAACCCCAGGTGCAATTTAACTATTTTTAGAAGTTAAATTATTTCATTTAGAAGTTATATTTTTAGAAAAAGCCATCTGCTTTCTGCAACAGTAAAATCATGCTAACATGCTAAGTACCAAGTTTCTCCAAGCCCCTCAATTTTCAGTAACAGTTGCATTAAAGTATCCTTGATTTTTTTTTTTTTCCTGAGACAGGGTCTCCCTGTCGCTCCTGCTGGCATGCAACTCGCTATGTAGACCAGGCTGGCCTTGAACATACAGAGATCTGTCTGCCTCTGCCTCCCAAGTGCTGGGATTAAAGGCATGTGCCACCACACCCGGCCACATTTCTTTTTAAAAAATTATATTTAATATGATTGGATTGCCTGCATTGTATGTAAGCGCATCCAGGTCATGCAATGCTCATCATCAGAAGAGGGTATCAGATCCCCTGGGACTGGTGTTATGGATGTTGTTAGGTGCCATGTTGGTGCTGGGAATTGGACCTAGGTCCTCTGCAACATCTGCAGAGCCATCTCTTCAGTCCTATTTTCTCATTTTAATTGATGTTGTCAAATCACCTTCTGAAAGGACTGGAACAATGTATTCCTATCATTTATTTTAACTTTAGCTATTTAAAAATCTGTATCCTGGGGCTGGAGAGATGGCCTAGTGGTTAAGAGCACCGACTGCTCTTACAGAGGACCCGGGTTCGATCCCCAGCACCCACATGGCGGCTGAGAACCGTCTGAAGCTCCAATTCCAGGAGAACTCCAGCTCCAGGGGAATCCGAGACCCTCTTCTGACCTCCGCGGCGTTGCACGACACGGGTGCACAAACTTGCATGCAGACAGTACATTCATACACATACAGAAATAAATAAAAAAATTAATAAAAAAAAATTTGAAAAAAAATCTGTATCCTGCTTTTCTTTCTGATTTTTACTAAGATACATTTGTAGGTTTTATTTCCCCTTGTCTTCACAAAAGTGGGTTATTATGCTGTACTTTTTTATTTTTACTTAAAGAATTGGATTATGGACACACCAGAGGTTAAGATATCTGACTTCTGGCGCTGGAGAGATAGCCTAGCGGTTAAGAGCACTGACTGCTCTTGCAGAGGACCCAGGTTCGATCCCCAGCACCCACATGACGGCTAAGAACTGTCTGTAACTCCAATTCCAGGAGAACTCCAGTTCCAGGGGAATCCGAGACCCTCTTCTGACTTCCGAGGCATTGCATAACACAGGTGCACAAACCTACATGCAGACAGTACATTCTTACACATACAAAAAAAAAAAAGACATCTGACTTCCACATTGCTGTAAACTTCATGAACATACTTCTTAACTTTTTGAGGACATCTTCACAGTAGGGCTGTTGGGCTAAAAATAAATTTAAATTGGTATCGACCAGTTCCCTTCTAAAATGACTGGAACAACCTACAATCCCAGCAGAAATGTAAAGAATATTTTATTTGTCTTAATTTTTGCTAGCTCTGTAGGTATCTGCCATTTTATTTTTTGTTTTTTGGTCTGAGACAGGGTCTCCCTGTAGCCCCAGCTGTCCTGGAACTCACTCTGTAGACCAACCAGGCTGGCCTTGAAATCAAAAGATCGGCATGCCTCTGCCTCCTCAGGCACCAGGCCATTTTAAATTTTGTCATCTGACTGATGTGGTAAATAGTATCTTTTTATGGCTGATTTACATTTCACTGGCCACTTTGGATCTTTTCATGCTCGTAGAAATTTAAGAGAGCATACTTTCAAGCACATACTGAGTTAGCACCATTTGAGCAAGTCAGTTCTATCACCCATTGTGATGTGATCAAGTTACTTTATCCCTTCAAAGCCCCTCTCTTTTGCCATATAAGAGGGGTAATAGTATTTATCTCAGAAGGCAAACTGTGAAGACCCAAAACAATGCCTCGAACAAAACAAGCACTAAATGCTTAGCAATTACATGTATGTGCCATGTTTTGATCAACAATGAACAACTTATACCACAGTGGTCTCTTAAGACATTCAGCCTAGTGGCATCTGGTGTTTTAGCTTGTGTTTATGTAACAAAACTGCCTAACCAAGCATTTCTCAGCATATATGGCTGTTAGGTGAGGTACAGCATGTTATCATAGCTAACTTACAGGAACTCTACTTTGTATTAGTGATAGTAATCCTGAATTTATGTTGGAAACATTTCCTTCATCTAACATATAATTTCATATAGGCAAATATATCTATTGTTCCCTTTATGGCTTCTAAGCTCCTTCTTTTATGAAAGTTTGTCAGTTCTTTTGATTAATCCTTTCAATAGTACTATGAGTTTAATTTGTATCCTTCTTTAGCAATTTGGGAATTAATCTTCAAGTGCTAGTTTGGACTCAAGAACAATAACATTTATATATCCAGGATACACAAAGGGCCAGAGTTTTATTTTTTGCCCAAACGTATGTTCCTGGGTTGAAGTTTTCTTCAGTTTAAGTTATCCCATGAACAAGTAACTGTCTTTGATCTCTGGATCGCCAAAGTTTGCCATGCACATGAGTCCATAGTAAACTGCCAGTTTTTCTTCTAGGATCTCTAGAGGGAGGGTTACAATCTTTGATGTAGTCTCAGGGCAAACATCAATTCTGTGTTTTCTTGACAGTCTAAAAAGCCTACCATTTTCTCTGGTTCCTTCAAGTCATTTGATTACAAACAGAACATCCTTTTTTTAAAAAAATTCACATGCTGGGTGTAGTGGCACACGCCTTTAATCCCATCACTCAGGAGGCAGAGGCAGGCCTTGAACTGTGAGTTTGAGGCCAGCCTGGTCTACATAGTGAGTTCCAGGACAGCTGGGGCTACAGGGAGACCATGTCTCAAAAAGAAAAACAAAACAAAAAACAATCCACATTTCTTTGTATGAGACACACATGTGAGGGTCAGAGGACAATTTATAGGATTCAGTTTTCTTCTACAATTTGGGTCCTAGGGATGGAAGTCAGGTGGTCAGGATTGGTGGCAAGTTTCTTTACTTGGAAGCTATCTTGCAAGTCTTGGAAACTCATTTTTGCTGATAGAAGGTAATGTACAAAAAGGGGTGTGTGATGTTCTACAACAGAAGGAACATCTGAGTCACAGGCCTTGAAAACAGGAATATGGGGTTCCTTGGGGGATTTTGCATAATTTCTTTAGGACCCTGCCATTATAATGATTTAATTCCTGTCACTTTGTGTCACTTCTCTTAAGATCCAAAGTCCTGGTAGGTGGGCAGTTTTGACAGGATAGGCTCAGATTGCTCAAACCTCAGCTGGGGAGCATGAGGCCAGCATATTGTAATCTACAGTTCCAAAAAAGCCACATGGAATAGGAATTTTCCAAAGGAAGAATGGAGATCTATCACTGAAGCAAAGTGACTTGTGGCAGTTCAAAGTAATGGATGCCCATTATACCAATGTTATGAGACTCTGCAGTAGAACAGTAGCCAGGAAGTCAGGATGTAAAGATGCAATGTCACAACCCTTTAAAGAATGGTTCAAGACACTTACAGGTGTTAATCTGTGGTGAGAGTTAAAGGAGTGTATGTGGTAGATTTAGCAATTAAAAGGTCTTAAATGACACAGAAAAACTCAAGGATAAAAAAAATCGACTTATTTATCTCTTTGCTTAATGTGGTCACTGTAATCAGGATTTAGATTAGCCATCACTTGAACTCTATAATCTTGATGAACAATGAAGCAAAGTTCTCATAATTTTGATTCATAAAAAAAAGAGCTTTAAAAATTGAGCTTCTCAAAGTGTTAGTAGTCGTCATTTTGAGTAATGTAGGAGTATAACATTCACTATACAGGTGGGTATTTTTAATCAACTGACAAAAGTTCAGGGTTAAGTAACTTGCCAAGGTCAAACAGTAAGCATTTACTTTTAAAATTCTTTATTTTTAAATAAAGTTTAAAAGTGATGTGGTAGTGTAAAAGTCAAATACAGAAATGTATAAAGTTGAGTCTCATGTAATCTACACTGTTCAAATAAAGTTAGCAACAGACTTTTCTATGAAATTTACAAAGAAGAGCACACACATACCATACATTTCTACCAATAGCTTGTTTCATTTAATACATCATGGCCATTTTTCTGTCTATTCACAATGAATGTACCTTATTCAAGTTAACAACTATGTGGACTTTCTTTTATGGCTAAACCATATCTTATTCAACCAATCTCTTGTTGCCTTTTCTGCCAGTAATGTTTATGTTCCTGTAGTATCTTATTCTCAATTCCTTGTTTAGAAAATTTTAGTGTGGCCATGACCTTGAGTTTAATAAATAATTTGGGCATGTCAAGCTTCACTGTTTGTAAATACTGTTATTAGTCAGGACTCAATTCAAGTAATAGAAACCCAACTCAAAGTAACTTAAACAAAAAAGGGTATTTATTGATTCACATAACTGATAAGTCCAGGGGATATACTAGCTTCAGGCACAGTTGGATCCAGGGGCATAAACGTTGTCATCAGAACTCAAGTCTCTCCCACTTTTGGCTGTTTTCCTCAGCACTGGCTTCATTTTCTGCCTCACTCATTCAACATGGTAGGCCCTGTTGGTTTGAGTTTTCATCCTACAAAGCTAAAGCACCTAAGTAAAGAGAACGGTCTCCACAACGAAGTAAAATTCTTAGGGTTGATTATCACTGGGCAAACTTGAATCATACATCCATTCCTGAACCAATCACTATGGTCAAAGACACAGACTTTGTGGACTAATGGGGCTGGAATAGTATGTCCAGCACAGAGGACAAGGTTCCAGAAGACTGTCTAAACCACATGGATTGAAAATTGTAAGAGATGGTTCTAAGAAGCATAAGTTGTTACAATGAGATAGAATGAATGTTGGGGAATGAAAAACAACTAACACCCAGGATAAGACCAGATACTGAGAGCTTAATTTTTCTCTGCCCATAAAGTTGACTGGTAACAGCTGATACTGTCTTCCTTGGTATAAATTATAAAAATAACCAGGAGGGACAAGTTTGTCTTGTGCTCAGGAAGCCTATAGTTCATTTGCATGGAAAAATAATTTCCATTGGCATCATATTCTGGGTATCACCATAAAGTTTCCATCGAAGTCAGGTCTGTCATAGAGCCCCCACTACATGGTGGTATGAAGCAGGGGAATCATCCTCCCAATGGCAAGTATGTCTTTGAGGCTATTTGAGTCAGTGGTAAATTATTTTCAGTGGAAAATTCTGGTGTTGCTTTATCTTTTATGTTGAGCTGTTCATTTCTGAGTCCTGATGAATCACTCATTTCTGAGTTACCACAGAAAAGAAAAATGAACTCTACTTTCAACCTGCTATATTTCTGTTAGATCTGGTAGATGTTTCAGGTGTTGAAAATAAGCATACAGGCTTATTCTCTACTTAAAAGCTGATGGTCAAGGAGTGTGCAGTATGGTTCTTCCTGTTAGTGAATATGAAGTTCTGGTGAGGTACAGGTTGCTTCTATTCAAAATTCCTTGTTGGAATTGGGCACAAGACAGGGTGAATTTGACTGTAGTCTTCTCAAGGCCAGTTAGTCTGATTGCAGTAGCATGTCAAAAAAAGCAGGTTAGGCACTGAGACAAGTAAACAGAGAAGCAGGGTAACTTCAGCAGGGCCAGCCAGCCATACCAATAGATTATAATCTGGAAAAGGCAGATTAAAAATGAAGCTCTGTAAATTAATTTTTGTCCTGGATACTCCAGAGTTAATCCAAATGGTTTACTCTGGACATAATTTTTGGATATTAAAGGGCCAGTCATATAAGGTATAGCAGCTTTCATTTTCCTGCTCCTCTGCAAGAACTGTCAGCTTATTAGGCTATATCCTCAATGCGGACTTGAGGTTCTATTTAGGAGTCTATGCTACATCTGGGAGCAACAGGGTCGGTAGAGCCAGGTTTGTGATAGTTGGCCCTACTTTCTTTGGTAATCAAGTCTTCAACTTCTGTAACTCAACCCATCTCTAAGAATTATAAGCAAGTCAAGGTTTGGGTGGCATTGTTAAAACGATTTAGCTAAGATCCGAGGCATGGAGATAGCAGACAAGGCCCTAGTTTTAAGGCGTTTGCCTAAAGTTTTCAGATTTTTCTGCTTATCCAATCAGCAATTAGATTCTTGACCCCTCATTTTAGCTGAGTATGGCAGGATCAGAGGGAATGACTGGCAGTGTAGATTAGTATTTTTTACTGTAAATACAGTAAAAAGAGAGAAAAGGCTGAAAATGTAAAGGTAATAGAAAAGTGAGCCTGTAAATAATTTCTTCTTTACAAATAAGTTGCGTATATGAGCAGAAGTCATCCAGATTTTGATTTGAGCAGTCTAGAGCAACATCTAAGCCTGGTTTGATGATTTGTAGAGTGAATCATGTAACCATGGTTTAGTCTGGAGTACAAGAGACAAGACTCTTGGGCCTTAAAACTGACTGTGAAGTAATGAGATTTTCTCAGGTTACAAATTGAAGTCTTGTTCACTATGAGATAGTCTGGGAGTTCAGGAACTGAATCCTTTCTACAAAAAGTTTTGATGTCTAAGAATACTTCATAGTAAGGAATGAAGTCAATCACTTTGAAGCAGTGTAAAGCAACAGTATTGAGACAGATGGATTTCTATTAAGATATCCACAAGGACAGAAGCTCTCATGACTACTGATAAAATCCTTAGCTGCCATGTTTGTAGATTTCTTTTTCAAGTTAGTCTACATTTCCAGCAAAAAGGTTGACAATATGCTACTTGAGGTGCCTAGCAAGCTACCAAGGCTTAGTCAATATATCTGTGTCCAATTATGCCTATCATATACAACTGATGGTACTAAGCATGAAGAGACTCATCATTAAAGACTTCTCTCACTGGGTAGAAGAAAATTTTCCAACTGGCTATGTTCCAAATCACATGTACAATAAAGGAGGTTCAAACATCGTGTCTTCAGGATTATCTGTTACCTGTAGAGGAGTTATAATAATTTTGAACAAGTAGATATGCCAGTGTTTGAGAAATTTTTAGCTTCTCCCAAGGTTATTAGCTCATTTACCTTGGAAACAGTAGTTACTAAACAAAAAAACAAGGAGCTGTATTAACTACCACTGGCTGGGTCATATGACAAATTTGAGACAATGAATGAAAACAAGGGATCAAGCCCTCTTAGGAAATGTTGTATTTGGATTCTGCTTCATAGTTAATCATTATCCTTTGTGCATGGAGTACCATAGTCAATGAGAAGAAGTCAAATGCACAACTTGGTCTAAGATGGCCTTAATGAGGCATTAGCTTCAACACCAGCTTCAACACCAGCTTTCAGACAATTCATACATCCAAGCAAGGTCCAAGATTTCCAACTCATGTATTTCAAGTACCACTAATATATAGGTTTATGAAAGTTAATGGAGTTCTTCGGTGCAGGATGTGTATGAATTGCTCTTTGGCTATATCCAATTCCAGGAAATCACTTCAAATCCACCTTGGGTGGAATGCTATTAATAAAAATTCATTTGACACATCCATTTGACCATTCTCTGGGCAAAGTCATGTTCATCTTCTTGTACTTTTTATTCCTAACAATGTTCAGTATCAACTGAATTTTGACTACATTTCATGGAAGTACATACAAGGTCAGAATGCCATTCAGGTCAAACATCTTGTCTAGAACGGTGGTTTCAAACTATTCCTGAAGAGTTTTACATATGGTAAGGAAATCCCTTTAGGTGTCACCATGGTGGTAAAGAAAGATGGTTGTATCAGGCTGCAGACCCCTACTCCTGCTTCACATTTATTCTGGACTTCCACACAGCTTTCATGCAAGGAGCTTCATCAGCACAAAGCCTTTGAAAAACCAAAGACTTAAGGGTAAGTTGTTCACAGAATGCTGCAATACAAAAAATAGTCATAGAAACCAGAAAGTGAGTAAACAAGGCCTGTACTAAGACAGGTGTTTTCCTATTCTTTCCCTAATGCTGACCATGTACAGATTGACAAAATTAAAGCTTGAATCTATTACCAATTTTGGTTACCTAAGATTAAGCTTAAACATGATTACTAGGGTCTACCATGCTCCAGTGGTTGGTCCTCCACCTATGAGTATATAGCCAGCATAAATTGGACTTGAAGTTGGGAAGGGATGGAGAGGTGAGGGGTTGATCTGGGAAGGAGGGGTAAATATAATAAAAATACAGTTACGTGAAATTCTCAAAGAATAAAAAATAACTACCAGTGAAGAATATTGGTTTGAAGTTGCAAGAGCATGAAGAAATGCATTCGCTGCTTTATAAATATTACTTTCATGACGTTCACGGTTGGATGATTTCACTTCAGTGAATTATAAGAAAATCTCTCCCTTTTATCATCCTCCTCCACTTCCCTCCTTTTCTTAACTTAAGTGACAGAAGTTAAATTCCCCCTAGTCTCCTCTGCTTATGATCTCGCAAATACTTTAGAGGTTCTCTTGACAATAAAGGTAATAATTAAAATGTACAACCCTCAGTGGAAGCATCCTAATTCAGGTATGAGAAAGGGATGTTTCAAAGACACTGCATTTGTTATAGGGTCTCTAGGCCAATCTTTTAATAATTAAGCAGCACTGATCATATTGGTCTTAAGTTCCCATTCTACTAAAAGGAACATAGGAATAATACAAAACAACACAGTTTTATCTGTGATTAAAGTTAGGACACAATGGGCTAACCAGCTTTGCTGCAGGTCTTGAGCTCCTAATACACTACACTGCATTGTGGGGTAGAGTGGTAGAAGGGACCAAACACACAAAATAAAAATAAAATAGTATTTTACCACCTTACTGGATAATATGTAATCTAAAATAATATCTATATCTAAGTGAGTGGCTCATTTTACCTATTAGTTTGGGGATAGAACTATAGGTAAGCTGTTTCTAGAAGCATTAATAAACTTTAAAAAGTAGTTCTGTTTCATATTGGGTAGCCTTAGTATCTGCTAAAACAAAACCAAACAAAAACAAACAAACAAACCCACCTTTAAAAAAAAATAAACCACCTACCACCAGAGATTGCTTGGTCCTACACCTTAGGGATGCTGCCAAGGGATTCTGGTCTAGATGCAGCAATCACAATGCATTACAGTATCCTGCCCTGATGAAGTCACCAGGAAGTCGTAAACTTGTACAGTCTCCAATCTCCAGCCATTTTAACACTGGAAAAGACAAAAAAGCCAAGATAAGCCAAGGTTAAAAACTAGACTGGTATTCAGAAGGCCTATCTTTTACTACTCTATCACATAGGATAATAGCTTAAATTTCCCTAATTTCAAAAGTGGACACTACTGCATTGATAACTGAAATAAACATATATAAAAGTGCTTTGAAATAGTAAAGTGCTAGATAAACAGAAATTACCATATAGATTCTAACTTGAAGTACCAAGAGGTCTTTTCAGGAATCTGGTAGGGGCCTTGTGAGATGGTTCAGTAAAGGGATTCCTTAGTAGTATTTCTTTTATCTGTACGAAAAGTTTTGGTTCCTGAGTTATCCCAAAGATGATGCTATGAAGAATTCACTGTGCCTTGGTCTTGATTCCAATGGGTCAGAATATCTGATTCTCATTCAGTAGACTGCTACAGATCTGAAGAAGGAAACAAAACCAAAGAAACTTCCAAACCAGGGTCCAGAAATCTTGATGGGATCCTAGGCAGTTCATTAACTTCAATCATTTGAGATTGTGGGGTATGATCCAATGCTGTTCTCTTTAGAGATGTTGCTTTTCTTCAGTGTGACAAGTGAAAACCAAAACAAAACAACCCTGGTCCACATTTACTATGTGTCTCTGAAGGTTTTAACTGCAGACATGAAATGTACATTTATGGAACAAACTCGGCCATTGTTGTGATAAAAAAGCTTTAGCTATTTGGCTTAAGGATTCTTGACTGCACTGTAAGAGTTATGCTGAATCTGGGCAGAATAGGTTAAGAGTAGAAGTAAAGGCCACATCATGATGGCTGAATGCCTCTTGGGTCACAGTGGTCCGCTGGAATGGTATCTTCTTCAGTAGTAAGATGGTAGGAATCACCACAGACAAAAATCCTGGTATCAGGTCTGTAGGCTGATGGAATAGCAGAAGGAAGGTCGTCAGAGCATCCAGGTGAACATTCAGCAATCAGGAGGCACAGGACTAGAAGGGGCAGGGAAAAAAACAGGGATTATAAACACAGGATTGTAATACTGGGATGGGGTCTGCTGTCAGCATTATCAACTGCCTGATGAGTAATAAGTATTAACAAACCTGGCTTAGAGGGTGCAGAGAAATTGCTACGGGCAAGGTTAGCAAAAAAGAAAAACAAGACTGAAATAACTGCTGATAACAAGAACAAAGACTTCTTTGGCAAGGGCAACTTTCAGTTTCCTGACTCCTTAGAACAAACCGTTCAGGGATGAAACAACAGGAAATACCCTAAAAATCCCTTGTGGAGGCAGTACTTTGTTTTTGGGCTGCTGGGCATTAGTTGGTAGGGAGAAGGAAGTGGCTTTACAAGTCACAGAGATTTTAAATTTACAGACCAATTTTTAGGATTAGGTTTCTATTCCCAATTGTTTTACAATCTTGTCCTTTTAAAAACTTTCCCCTAACCTTCATTTTAACCAGATTCTCTCTTGACCAAGACTGAATAAGGCCTTGAGTCTCTTCTGTACATAATACTCATTTTATTTCAACTCTCAATTCCTCTTTGGATCAGATAGCTCCCTAGATTTTTTTTTAATCTAGAATTAAGACATAAAGAAGAATATGGATTATATCTAATGATTTCTAGTTAGCAAGAATAATGTTATTTTGTAGTGATTAAACAAAGTAAAGTTCTAAGGTAGCCTGCTCTCTAAAAAAGAATTAGAAGTTGTGGTATGTTTAGGCAAAGATTTAGTATAAAACAGAAGGCTCTTGCTTTCAGTTTGCTATATAGAAAAACTGCAAATGCATGCAAGTATCTATCAGATTTTGCACAGCAAATACTTAAGTTATAAGATGATCTTGCCAACATTGTCAGAGGGAAGAGAGCATCTTAGTTGAAAATGAGGAAATGGCAGTTTTGACAGGTGATGATGAACCACAGAAGGGCATTTCCAGGGGTTAAGAGTATCAACAAGAGAAGTGTAGAAATGGAGAACAGGCATTTTTGAAAATGGCAAATACCGTAGTTCACTTTGGATGTAGTGTTGTCAGTTTGCACTGAAGTTCTGGACAGAAACTCAGGTCTTCAAATTCCCAGGAACAGCGTTGGTGGTAGTGCTTGCTCAGTTGTTGCCGCTTTACTCAGAGCAAGGTCAACAGTTCCAAAATTCAAAAATAACCATCTACCATGAGAGTTCGTGCCACATATTGACAAGCTGGTTACAGGTCCAGTTCTTGAAAGTCTGGGAATGTGGAATCCACAAGCAGCTACCCTGGGAAGTATCTGCTCCAACTATTGCCAACGCTTTTTGAGCCTCCAATCCTGGACACTGCGTTTTGTCACAGAATTTCAAGCTTTTGAGTTCCAGTTATTTTTATCTTTTTTCCTCCTTTCTCCAGAGGAAAGCCTGGTATCACCACAGTTTTAAAGATTCTTTTGAGGTACATCCAGATTTAATTACAAAAGGGCTAAAGAACAACACATTTTTCTCCAAAAGTCATTTCTCTTGAAGTGAAATAATTTGTCTCTGCCCTTTAGGTAAAGGAAATAGTCAACTTATTTTTTAAACATTTAAATGAAATATTAGAATTGGTTAACATCTAATTATACAAAATACACATAAATGTGTTTGTGTTCATTTGCTTAGAGAGCTGTACCACTTGGTAAAATACCACCCCACAAAATGAAGTTGTTTGAAATCCAACTGTCAAACATTTTTAGTGTTTGCTGGATAATGGCCTGGAATTTGATAAAAGCAGCTGACAACAAAGAAACAAAAACTGGCATTTTGGCCATCTCAGTATCACACTTGCAAGCAAGGAGAATACAAGGCAGGCCAGGAAAAAGTTCAGTTTTGACTCGCTTCCAAATCTACTGTAAGGTTTTGAAGTCCAGCAAGAGTTCTAACAAAACGTTAATGTTAACCTTCAATTAGTAAGAAAGAAAACAAAACAAGACAAAACTACCAAACAGCTTCCGGAGTTCCATGCCTTGTCCAGTCCCTTCCAGTGAGCCCACTTGCTAAGGGGGAAAAAAAAAAAGATCCACGTGCACCATTAGCTGGGCTTGGCAGCACCATTTAAAAATAAGCCTGTTCACTATCTATCACGAAAACCAGAAATACAAAATTGGAGCAAGTGATGGGTGTCATCCATGGTTGTGGAAAATGGTCCATCAAAGAAAAGTAGTCAGACACCATTACAAGCAGCAGAAAACAATTGCTGGGGCAAAGATCACGCTTGATACTATGGAACACATCCACTCCCAAGTGTAGCTGCTTTATACTGGGTGCCACTGAACCATTCGCATTAGCCACCCTTCAGGAACCCCATGGTGAGAGGAAAGGGCTCATTAACAGAAGCCAAGCAGTGAAGCGATGTTACCCCGAAATAGCCATTATGCCTAAGAAATAGCTCACATATCCCAGGGACTCAAATCGGGGCTTCAAATAGGTTATGAAGGGTCCCAAATGCCATCTATGCCTCAGTTTCCTCTCTGTGGCATAAAATAGTTTTAATTTCTTCTGGGTCTCAGCCCCCTTTGAAAACTTGCTACCACTCCCACACATTTCCATACATAAATCCAGGGGGCCAGCAAACCTCCAACTCCAATACAAGGTTCCCAGATTTAAAAATCAGGGAATGCGCAATTGCTAAACCTTGCAACTCAAAAAAAAATCCAAACAATAGTCATCCTTTATGTAAACTGTCGCTTTATATCTTACAAAGCGCATTCAATCCCATACACACATTGATAGGCAGAGGAGGAAACTGAGGCGCAGACAAATTACAGAGTGACTTGCCTAAGGTCACTCGGCCAGCTGGTGGCTAGGCCCGGAAGCAAACCCAGCTCTTCCGACTCCGGAGCTCGAATCCCCACCCCGGAGCTGCCGCCAGAGCTCCCGCCCCCCACTAAGGTGGCATAAGTAGGAAAAGGCAAAGGAGAAAGCCCACCACCAACCATCCTCCAGCCCCCTCCTGTCCCCCCAACTGGGTTCTTGCAGCCCCCGAAGGGTGGCGCCAGGCCTCCAGGCCGGCCCCGGCCACCCCCGTCTCCCCCGCCGCCTCCCCGGGAGCGGGGCGGAGCAGCTGCCCGCCGCCACCAACCACCCGGACCACTCCTCGTCGAATCGCAAAAGCATAGGCCGCCGCCCGAGTTCTCCGTACGAGAAGAAAGACACGGCGCGAGCGCCAACGGCCACCGGGCGCGCGCCGCGGCGGCCGGGCCTGCGCCCCAAGAGCTGGATGCCAGAGCAGGAGAAAGAGCCGCCAACCGATCGCTCGATCGACCGCACGCCCGCTCCTTCGCCCTACCAGACCGGGGAGGGGGGGAGGGCGCGCCAGGGCTTCTTCGAGTTAGGGGCCTGACTCCCCGGCGACGAGACAAGATGGCTCCTCCGGTCTGCGTTGCAGCTACCGTCCCGGCTGCGTCGCTCGGCCCGCCCCCGGTACTGTTTCTTTAAATGGCGGAGAGGATCAAGAAAGCAGGAAGAGAGGCGCGCGCTCTCACGTGACAGGGGCGGGCCAGCCAACCAAGATCCGGTCACGTGGGGCCACGGTGCGAGCCAACCAGAAGGCGGAGTCTCAGAGCGGGGGCGGGAGGAGTTGCGGCTTTGTGATTGGCCAGTGTTCGGCAGAGGCCTCGGGGGCTTGGGGCGTCGGGCGTGAGCGAAGTGGCGGGCGCGGTGTACGCAAACCGGGACAAAGCAGTGGCTGAGGCGGCGGTGGTCGTGACGGCGTCTGCGGCGACCGAGGAGCCCTGAGCCCTGAGCTTCGTGGCGCTAGTCCTGTCACAATCTAGTCAGGCGCGGCGTGTCGCTCTCGCGGGCGGTGGCGGCGGCGTCTGCGGCAGCGGCGGAGGCAGCACATGGTTCCAAGAGCGCGCTGCGGTGGTTGAGTTCCAATTACGCGGGGAGGGACAAAGGCATCTGCGAGCGAGCTGCGGGTAACGCCCGGTCTGCTGGTGCGCTTGCCACTGCCCGCAGCCTTGAACCTGGGTCGGAAAGCCGGGACTGACTCCTCTTCGTGAGGAGCGCGGAGGTGGCCCCAGGACCCAGGCCTGTGAAGGCCTGTGGAGCTGAGGCCGCCTTTCGAGGAGAGTGGGGGAGGGGCGCGCCTGCGGCGAGCGGGACTGGTTTCCGGGGCCACTGGGAGGTGAGGCCCCCTCTTCCACTCGTTGGGATCCCATCCAACAAACGAGCTGGGTGTGGTCGGGGTTTGAAAAAAAGATACCAAATCGCTTTTCAGCTTCGAAGACCTTTGAATTGGGCAGTGGCGAAGCCAAACTAGCCCTGTCAACTCCGCGGTTACCTTGCTCTGCAGGAGAACACCTGGTTAAAAACCCTGGCGGCTCAGGTGGAGAAGGCCTAAGTGAAGGTTTGCTTTTATGACAGAAGTGAGGAAATTTCCGGATTCGCAGCAGAAAATTTAGAACAGAAAAGGGGCTCGAAGAACGTGAGGACGAAACGTGAGGACGAATTGAGCGTCTACCGCCAACCCGCCAGCACTTCGGAGTGAAGGGAGGACTGTAAGTCGAGGATGGGCCTCTTCCCAGAAGTCCATGCAATGTCATAGTCCTGGAGAAGATCAGAAGCCAGCATTTCTTTAAGGCGAAATCAGTTGTAGTGTCAAGGATCTGACTGTATTTTGGAGGGCAGTTAGGTACACATTCACTGAGAAGCACAAACTGAGCCTTGAAAAATCGACCCCATCGTATGTATTTCCCAGTTAGTTGGTAAAGACTGGAGTCATGGCTTTCACGAATTACAGCAGTCTCAACCGAGCCCAGCTAACCTTTGAGTATCTGCACACAAATTCGTAAGTATCTTAGAGGTGCCACTGAGGTAACAAGTATCTCCTTCCCTGATGTTAATATGGAAACCCTTTCTCCAGAAGTTTGTGCATGTTCACCTTTTGGGATGGAGTGAGCTGTGTCACTGGATGTCTTGAGCTCTATATTGAAGAACTGAGATCAGTGAAATATTGGTTGCTAATCTAGAAGAATCTGAGTTTTCACTTGATTGGATCAGAAATTTCCCAAATGCAGACTTCATTTGGAGTCAGTGTGTTGAGTTGTTTCATTCATGTGTTTAACAGGAATCCAACAACTTCTCTTGGATCACCAAAATTTGGATCGTTCAGTGTCAAATGTCCTCTTCTGTGAGATAGTTGGGTTTCTAACAAGTCTTTCTAACAGGAAGATGATGACGACGATGACCACATTTAAATGACTAACTTGGAAGAAGAAACTTTATTTTTCAGTTGACTGTATCTTTCTAACAAATTGGCAAGTTATACGTCCAATTAAGTTTGTATTTGCTAGGTAGGAAATTGAGGTTTTTTAAAAGCTTTGAATTAGGCAGTCTTTCCTCTGTGTATGACATCACAGAATCATGCTGTGTTCATGGTTCTTGAGTACCATCATTCCAATCTAGAATATTTTAGGAATTCCTAACCCCCCTCATTAAGTTGTCCAGTGGGGTCAAAACTAGTTTTTTTTTTTTTTTTTTTTTTTTTTTTTTTTTTGTTCTTTTTGGAGACAGGGTCTCCCTTTAGTCCCAGCTGGCCTGGAGCTTGCTCTGTAGACCAGGCTGGCCTTGAACTCACAGAGATCTGCCTGCCTCTGCCTCCCGAGTGCTGGGATTAAAGGCATGTGCCACCAAGCCAGGCAAAGCTAGTGTTTTAATAACATTCACCTGTTACTTTTGAGATCAAGGCAAGTACCTGAGGAAGCAATGAAGACCTTAATGAACAGTACAGTTAGCCAAAGAACACCTTCAGAGTGGAGAGAATAGACTCCAGTTATCTCAGTGCAGTGAATTTAGCCTTTTGTGGAAAAGACACATTGTGATTCCATAATTTTTCTTTTTGCTATTTTTCTGTTGGAGGAATTTGTTTTTTTCCTAAGCAGTGATTTGTCCAATGCTGAGAGCTTTTTATTTTGTGCTGTTTTAGAAAGCTTTTGAGGTAGATCATTTTAAGAGATGGTACCATAATGATTACCTTGGTGAATTCTCCCACATTTGATGAATCTTGAACTTAGGTCACCCACGAAAGATGCTATTAGTTTTTGGGAAGACTCCAGGTGTTCTTGTTTAGATTTGAGCCAGCAGTATTAAGAACAAGCAGGTAGAAGGCCACTAGATGTTTGTGGATGATGATCTTCTGTAAAGGGCATAGATACGAATTCTGGAACAGGGCAAGTTTGGAATTTACAGACTTTCTGGAATTTTTAGAAAACCATGCACTGGCCTTCAGAATCTGATGTCTTTTTCTAGTTCCACCAAAGACTTAATGCTCTAACAATAGTATCAACTTTTTTTTTTTTGTCTTTCTGAGGCAGGGGTCTCCCTGTAAACCCAGCTGGCCTGGAACTTGCTGCGTAGACCAGGCTGGCCTTGAAGTCACAGAGATCTGCCTGCCTCTGCCTCCCAAGTGCTGGGATTAGGGGTGTGTGCCACCATGCCCAGCTTAAAACAATTTTTAAAGCAAACCTGTGGATTAAGTATTGTTCTTTGGTGTTTGAAAAAGCCAAGGCGGAGAAAATTCATTAGGGGATACAGAGGAGCAAATTAAAGGCACCTAGATTTAAGACAGTTGATTTAGTGTTAATAAGTCTTCCATTTTGGTTATTTTGTAAGCTTCTGAGGATTGTGGATTAGTTCTCCTTTTGCTGTTGTATACCTTATTAACAGGTAGACACTACCAAGGCAAGGAGCAAATCAAGTTATTTGAATAGGTAATGTTGGAGGATGTTCTGTAAATTTTCTCCATGTTGAACTGGAACTACCTGCTTGCTTGAACCTCTGAGGATTGGCATATTATTTTATTATTTTGGAATTTATCTGGATCACAGATTTGATCTTTGAAATACTTTACTTCTGAATGTGTGTAGTCATACCAGAAGAAAATATGAACTGTAGAGCACCAACTTAAGGGTTTCTTTTTAAGTTAGGGTGTCACTGTGTAGACCATATCTTGATTGATCCTCTTCCCTTGGCTTCTTAGGTGCTGGGATTTTAGGCATAGGTTACTGTATTAGTCCCTCAAACTAAGGTTTTTGTTTCTGATTTTGAGATTTCTTTTTCACTGACTTGATGGGAAGTTAGAGGAAAGTGAAATTTTTTTACACCATGAGACTTGTAATGATAAAAGATGAACCTCTGTGTTGAGTGGTTCAATAAATCACTCTCAGGGAAGATTGGTCTTACCATACCATCATTGTTCTGTTAAAAACCTTAGAAACACCAATTTTAGATGTTTGACATCTATAGTATTGACCATATTTTGTATTGTGAAAGAAAGGGCATTTTGCATTTTGTAGACTTTTGAGCAAAGTCCAGGCTAGAGGAGTAAATTTTTGTGACTTAGTGAAAAGCTTGGACTTAGAAGCCAGCAAACCCTAGGTTTGAATGCTTCCAATCTGCACTTGGGCAAGGCAGCTTCTTGAGTCTGATAGTGTTTGAGGACTATGCAACATAATAAGAGTTCTTAGTTTATACATGGCTCACAGGAAATGTTGAGTAAAATTTTTTCTTTATACTACTGTATGTAGACTAAAACCTAATGCAATCTGCTCGAGTCTTCTTTTTTAATTAGATTCTGTGGTACATACTACTTGTGGTTATTTGGTTATATCAGCATCAAGGCTGAAAACAGGCTTGTAAATTCTCATGATAGCTGAAAAATCAAATTTCTTTTAGTACGGTGTGTTGCTTTTTATGCAGTTATACAAGTTAAAGTTTTTATGTTAAAGGGATTTTGTGCTCTATGGTGTAGGTTTGTGTCTACTTTTCTTGATATAGTAATTGTAGTGTTTGTTTGGTATAAGATGCATATCTTAAGTCATTTCATCTATTATACTTTTATGTGGTCTGATAGAGCAGAATGACCAAATATAAGATGACTGTTTTATGCCCATAGCTTAGCCATATGGTATTTCTGGGTTGTTTTATCCATGTGAAAAATGAATGTACAGGAACCTATCAAGTCAGAGGTTTCTGTTTCATATATAAAAGCTACTTCAGTGTGAAAGGGCTCCAGGATTTCTCATCTCTATTTTCTAATGAAAGCAGTTAACTATCAACAGACTCAACAAAAACTATCATTGTTATAAGCTTGTGACTTTTTGTTTTAAATTCTGGCTGACTATAAATAAACCACTTTCTTTATATAACAAGTTGATTTACACATGAATTTGTTGCTGGAAATGTTGAGCTGGAAAACTTTCTTCTGGATCACAAGTATAAAAGCCACACTTGAAAGAAGTTTATAAAAAAAAAGATCTTCCTATTTTACCAGTTAGTTGATATTTCTTGGATCATTTACAAATGATCTTTAGGTCTGTGAAGAAAAACTTTTAAAAGTATTTATATATTTCAAATGCTAGCTAGCAGCAACTGTACTTTTTGAATATTTGGCAGAAAAACCATATGCAATCAATATGTTTATTTTTTCTTAATTTCTTCATATGCAAATCATATTTCTAATTTTTTTCATACTACAGTGAAAATTTAGCTAGGGGTGCTTTGTGCTTGCCCTTTTAAGATCCACTTACTGGATTCTAAATACCTCATTTTCCTATGAAGCAATTGGAAATATGTAGTTGCTTTTTAAATATAAATATAAATATAAATATATATTTATATTTATATNTATTAAATATAAATAATATAAATATTATTAATTTTTATATGTTATGATTTATATTATGTATTTATTGTATATTATATATATAGATAAATTAAATTTAAATATAAATATAAATATAAATATAAGTTGCTTTTTAAAAAAAAATTTCTTGCCTTAATGACAGGTGTCCAATTTTTCCCGATAATTTTTTATCACTATTTTCACAACTAAAGGCCAGAACAACTTTCCCTCCCCTCCCTCCCCTCCAGCTCTTTTTTCTTTCTCGGTTCTCTTTCATCTATCGATCTATCATCTATCTATTCATTTTTCTATTATTATATTTGCTATTTGCTGGTTTGTTTAGACTGGGTCTCCTAAGTAGCGCTGTGACTGCTTGAACTCACTATAGAACCACGTTGCATTGACTCAGAGATCTGCCTGACTCTTGAGTGCTGGGATTCAAAGGTGTGGGCCACCACATCCAGCCAAGATACTCTTATTTTGAGATAGGTCTTAGTAAGCGCCAGGATGAACCTAAGATTGGAATGGTATGCCAAGGATGATATTGAACTCTAGTATCCTCTTGCCTCCACTTCTGTTGCTGGTTCACTGTGCCACCACATTTGGTTTTATGTTGAATATTCCAGGCAGTATTTTACCAGTTGAGCTACATCTCCAGCCCAGAAACTTCATTTTTTAAGCCAGAAGAATTTAAGTTGTATTTTTTGGTAAGTGAATTGATACTATGTTCTGAAAGAAGTTATGGTCCTATTCCTAATATAGTGTGCTCTTGTCACCATTATTCTAGGAGCTGAATTTCTGGAGTTCATTGACCTATATTAAAAGCATATTCATGGTCGGGTATGGTGGTGCACGCCTTTAATCCTAGCACTTGGGAGGCAGAGGCAGGCAGATCTTTGTGAGTTCAAGGCCAGCCTGGTCTAAGTGGTTCCAGGACAGCTGGGGCTACAGGAGACCCTGTCCTTTAAAAGACCAAAAAAAAAAAAAAGTTTCATGTTTAAGTAAAAGTTTTTAAAATATAGTCGACTGTATTTCTATACAGCAATTCTCAGTTAAAGTTTTCAAGCATAGAAAATTAACTCACTGTAATTATCACATAGAAAGATGACTAGAGGCTTGAGAATAAATATTAGAGTCCCTATTTTAAAATTTTTATTATTTTGTATGTGGTATGATGTACTGTCTGCATTGTAGGTCTGTGCACCTGTGTCTGCAATGCCACGGAGTTCAGAAGAGGGTGTTCGTTTTCCCCTGAGACTGGAGTTCTCCTGGGATTGGAGTTACGGACGGTTCTCAGCTGCAGTGGGTGCTGTGGGATCGAACCCGGGTCCTGCAAGAGCAGCGGGTGTTCCAACCACTAGGCCATCTGTCCAGCCCCTATTTTTTTAATTTTTAAAAAATTTTATTTTTGGTATGTATGAATGTACTGTCCTGCACGTTAGGTCTGTGCACCCGTGTTGTGTCAATGCCCAGATGGTCATAAGAGGTCTCGGATTCCCCCTGGAACTGGAGTTCTTCCTGGAATTGGATTTTTCAGACGGTTGCTCAGCCGCCACGTGGGCTGGGGATCGAACCATGCCTCTGCAAGAGCAGTCAGTGCTCTTAACCACTGAGGCTATCTCTCCAGCCCTAATCCTAAAAAAAAAACAACAACAAAACAACTTTTGAGACAGGAATCTAGCTTTGTGCCCAGGATTGCTTTAGAACTTCCCATTCTTTTTCTCACCTTTATGAAAGTCAGCAGTTGTATGCTACAATGCTCTGGCTCAGATTCACTTTTTTTTTTTTTTTTTTTGAGACAGTCTCATTATGTAACCCTGGATGGTCTGGAACTTGCTGTATAGACCAGGCTGGCTGGCCTTGAATTCATAGAGACCCACCTGCTTGGGATCAAAGACCAGCCTAGATTTAAATTTTTGTTTGTTGCTGTGCTGGGGAGCTAACCCAGGGGCTTGTGGATACTAGGCAAGTGCTGCAAATTTGGCCTCTAGATTGACTTTTAACAACTCATCCTAAATTTCCTATATTTCTCCTGTTCCCTTGTTCACCCCCTCACCTCTGTCTTAGAGGTGGGGATTAAACCCAAGGCCTTATGCATGCTAGACAAACACTGTAACATGGAACTATATCCTAGCCCTCTCTGTATACAGAAATAAAGTACATAGGACATTTTTTTCTTTATCCAATTGAGAGTTTGGAGAATTAAATAATTTTGAAACTTATAAAAAAAAAAAAGAGAGAGAGAGACAGTATCTTGCTATGCAGTCCAGGCTGTCCTTGGGTTCTCCATCTACAGCCTCTCCTTCTGGTATACTGTCATTAAAGGCTCATGCCTGGTGGGCTCTTTAAGACTTTCATTTTGTTTCCGTTTTTTGAGACAGGGTTTCCCTGTAGTACCAGCTAGCCTGGAAATGATATGTAGATACCATGCTGGACTCCATCTCACAGAGATCCACTTGCCTTTGCCTCATAAGTGCTGGGATTAAAGATATGAACTAATGGTATGACTTCAAAAAATTAAAAAATTTATTTTATGTGTATGAGTGCTTGCATGTATCTAAGTACAGTGCCCTCAGAGGTCAGAAGAGGATGTCAGAAGAAGATGTCAGACGAGGACATTGGGTCCCGTGGAACTGGAGTTTAGGACAGTTGTTAGCCACCACATGGATGCTGGGAACTGAATCCAGGTCCTCTGTAAGAGTAGCCAGTATTCTTAACTGTTGAACCATCTCTCCAGCCCTAAGATAGGACTTTTTTTTTTTTTTTTTGGTCTTTTTGAGACAGGGTCTCCTTTTAGCCCCAGCTGTCCTGGAACTCACTATGTAGACCAGGCTGGCCTTGAACTCACAGAGATCCACCTGCCTCTGCCTCCCAAGTGCTGGGATTAAAGTCGTGTGCCACCATGCCTAGCCAATATAGGACTTTATAAGGCAGGGGTTCTTTTAGAAATATACTTCCATGCAAAATACTTAAAAGTTGGGTTTTAGCCAGAAGAATTTGTAAGGGAATTGGTGATAAACATTCTACTTCTTCCTGTAACTAACTTACTGGTCCTGGTGCATTTGGATTAGGAACAGATATATTCACTGATCTCATGATGGAAAATATCTCCCCAAAATTCCTATATTCACTGATCTCATGATGGAAAATATCTTCCAAAAATTCCAGGAAATGTAATTTTACTTAAAAATTTACATCCATTTCTAAGAGTAACTTGAGAAAAGCCAATTTATGTGGATAGTTCAGTTCGGAGAATTTATTTTATAAAAAAATGATTTACAGTTAGTTTAAAACAGTATGGCGGGGCTGGAGAGATGGCCTAGCGGTTAAGAGCACCGACTGCTCTTGCAGAGGACCCGGGTTCGATCCCCAGCACCCACATGGCGGCTAAGAACCATCTTTAACTCCAGTTCCAGGGGAATCCGACACCCTCTTCTGACCTCCACGGCATTGCACGACAAGGGTGCACAAACCTACATACACATACAAAAATAAATAAATAAAAAATAAAACAGTATGTCAAGTGGTCAGAGGTCTTAAATGCTAGGTACTTAATATTGCTATATTTCTTTCTTTTTTATTTTGTTTTATTTTATTTATTTATTATCTTTTCGATACAGGGTGTCCCTGTATCCCCAGCTGTCCTGGAACGCACTCTGTAGACCAGGCTTGCCTTGAACTCACAAAGATCCGCCTGCCTCTGCCTCCCAAGTGCTAATATTGCTATATTTCAATTGAAGTTTTTAGAACATTCCATGTTGACTATTGGGCTGAAACTGAAAAAGCAAGGATAATTTATGAGACTCAATTGTGGTGATATATTGTCAGTTATTTTGTATTTTAATTGAAAGATACACTGATTTTCTCAGTGGTTCCACGTGGACATATCTCTCCTATTTTATGCTTAATGAAGATTGTTAAAGAGATGGCTCAGCAGTTAAGATCACTGGCTGTTCTTGCAGAGGACCTGGGTTTGATTCCCAGCACCTACATGGCAGCTAGCAGCTGTCCATAACTCCAGTTCCAGAGAAATCCAACACTTCTTCTGACCTATGTGGACATTGCTTGACACGTGTACACTTACATAACATGCACACAGTATACTCATATACATAAAAAAATACGTGTGTGTGATCTGTACAACTGAAAAAAGGAAACCCATATGCTTTTGTACAGCTTATAAACAAAAATACTACTTTTCAAAGAGGGTGATACAAATAATCTTGACTTTCTCAGATTTTGGCCAAAAACAGGTCTTTGTCCAAGATTCTCTTCAGTAATTCCTTTTGAAAGGATAAAAATTGGTATGGTCGCTGGGCATGGTGGCACACGACCTTAATCCCAGCACTTGGGAGGCAGAGGCAGGTAGATCTCTTTGAGTTCAAGGTCAGCCTGGACTACACAGTAACTTCCAGGCCAGCTGGGGCTTCAGGGAGACCCTATCTTGAAAAGAACACCCCCCAAACGAAAATGGGTATGGTCTTCTTCTAGGGATCTTGAAAGTTAATCATTTAATCCTGTCCTGAGTTCCTGCCTTGAGCTACCTGAGTGATGAACTATGACCCAGGATTAAAGAGTAAAAAAATAATTAAAAAAATATAAAAAAGAAAATCATTTAAGTGGGAGAAGTCAGTGGTTATCTCCTATGGAAGGCTTTTGAAAGTTTGGGTTGAGTAAATATTCCTAACTACCATGTTAGTGTCTGAAGATATGTGTTAAAATGTTAATGCTTAAAATTCATCCTGTGAATTATGCAGAAACAGCTGGTTAAGGCAATGATAAATAAAATACAGGCATTTTTTTTCCCTAGGCAGACTATTATTACTCTTTTAACAATACAAGTGTATGCCTGGCGTGGTGGTGCACGCCTTTAATCCTAGCACTTGGGAGGCAGAGGCAGGCGGATCTTTGTGAGTTCAAGGCCAGCCTGGTCTACATAGCAAGTTCCAGGACAGCCAGAGCTACAGGGAGACCCTGTCTCAAAAACACAACAACAACAAAAACAACAAAACAACAAAACAGTACAAGTATAGACAATTTTTAGTGCTTTAAGGTGGGATTTTCAATTTAAAATAGGAAAAATAAACATTTCTGAATAGTTAGCAGGGCTTGATTACTTGAAGGGAATTAGCTCTGGAAAGGCTTGAGCTGTGGAAAACTTTAAATTTTAGTACTGTACATCAATGATGCAAATGGAGATTTTAGGGTTTTCTAAAACCTTTTAAGTGTTTTATAAAGTTAGTAGGAATCACAGTTCAGTTCATAATTCTTTTGCTGACTTTTAAAATGTATCATTTCAGGACCACTCATGAATTCTTGTTTGGTGCTCTTGCTGAACTGGTTGATAATGCAAGGTATGTAGTCTTTGTGGCATATATTCTATTTAGAGTAGAAAATGTTTGGGTTATTATGATAATTGTTCTCCAAAGACTTGAGAAAAAGACATATTTATTGTATTAGCTGCAACTCTTTTTTAATTTAATTAATTTTTTTATGTATATGAATGTACTATCTGCCTGTAGGTCTGTGCACCCGTGTCGTGCAGTGCCGCAGAGGTCAGAAGAGGGTGTCGGATTCCCCTGGAACTGGAGTTCTCCTGGAATTGGAGTTACAGATGGTTCTCAGCCGCCATGTGGGTGCTGGGGATCGAACCCGGGTCCTCTTCAAGAGCGGTCGGTGCTCTTAACCGCTAGGCCATCTCTCCAAAAAAAAAAAAAAAAAAAAAAATCTTTTTTTTTTGTATTTTAATTTTTTTTTATTTCTGTATGTGTATGAATGTACTGTCTGCATGCAGGTCTGTGCACCTGTGTTGTGCAATGCCGCGGAGGTCAGAAGAGGGTGTCAGATTCCCCTGGAACTGGAGTTTCAGACGGTTCTTGGCCGCCATGTGGGTGCTGGGGATTGAACCCGGGTCCTCTGTAAGAGCGATCGGCGCTCTTAACCGCTAGGCCATCTCTCCAGCCCTAGTTGCAACTCTTAAGAGACTTGTTAGCAAGTTTGTTTGTTTTTGAGATAGGATTTTACTGAATTACCTTGGAACACATAAACCAGGCTAGCTTCGAATTCAAAGCAAACCACTGGTCTCCACCTCCGAAGTCCAGTATTATCAGCATGTACCACCACGCTTGAGCAGAAAGTTTTTTTTGTTTCTTTTTGCCTTTTTGAGATGGTCTCCCTTTAGCCCCAGCTGGCCTGAAACTCACTATGTAGACCAGGCTGGCCTTGAACTCACAAAGATCCACCTGCCTCTGCCTCCAGAGTGCTGGGATTAAAGGCGTGACCAACCATGCCCAGCCTCAGAAAGTACTTTTAATAGTATAGTAATTGACACTTTCTCTTGATTACCTTAAATTCATTCATTCCTCTTTGTGTTCTAGCCTAAAAATAGTGACTTTTCACTTCCAAACTGCCCTTCTGTGTGTATTAGAGCTTGGTAATTGTGAAAAGTAGGAGATTAAGATAGCAATTTAAGAGTTAAATGAGCTGGGCATGGTGACACAGGCGGATCTCTGTGAATTTAAGGCCAGCCTGGTCTACGTAGTGAGTTCCAGGACAGCTGGGGCTACAGGGAGACCCTGTCTCAAAAAGATCAAAAAATAAATAAAAATAAAAAAGTTAAATGAATCGGATACATAGACTGTAATATTAATTTGTGCTGCCTAGACACTATACCACTGAGTGCTTTAAATCTCGGCTAGAGGTTTGCATCCTCCTCAAATATGTATTTTATTGCAAGAAGACTGTTCTTGATCAGTATCTTCCATTGTTAACAGCTGTATTGGAAGGAATGATGTCTTAGCACTCTCATATTGAGCTCTTAGTGATGGACATGTGTAAATGTTGCTGTGTCAGACCAAATAGAAGTTGGTGTTTGTTCATAGTTGAAGACCCTAGCCCAAATAAAAATTCTGTTTATAATTAATGAAAATTCTGTCTTGCATATAAATATGAATTTGAGATTTATATTATTTATTGACTAATGTTGATAACTAATAAAGCAAGAAGGTTAATAGTAAGTACTTTGAAACATAGCTTTCATGAGCTTCCTTATAATTTCTAATGTCTGAACTGTTAACTTGTCTATTATTACTTTTTGTTTTTTGAAATGGCCTCACTGTGTAGCTCAAGCTGGCCTTAAACTTGAGATCTCTCTCTCATCCCCTTGAGTGTTGGGATTACGGGTGTAACAGACGTGTATTACCACACCTAATTTTTTCACACCGAATTTTTATTATTTTTGTTACCTACTATATGCTGGTTGGCTGCTCATGAAAATGTGCTAGGTAATACATTGTTTAACCACAACACTTCTTTCTTTCACTCTGATTATGGATTGATTCCTATTTTTTCTGTTGTTTATGGAATTATGTGTGAAATTGCTGCTTATTGCATAACTATGGTGTATTGCTATGGCAGGTAACATTTTTTGAGACAGGATTTTATGTAGCCCAGGCTGCCTTTGAACTTGCTGTGTAGCTAAGAATGAGCTTGCACTCTTAATCGTCCTGCCTTTATCTCCTGAGTACTAGGATCATTCAGTTCTGAGGCCTCTATTGCTATGCCGAGTTTCAAGTTGGGAATTGAACTCTGTGCTTCTTGTATGCTAAGCAAGCACTGTATCAGCTGACCTGCATCCCTAGCCCCAATTCTCATATTTTAAAATATTTTTATATCTTTGAGAATAGGTACATATATAGCTATGCAAATTTTTCTTTTGTGTTTTGATGCTAGGATTGAACCTAGGCTTTGCACATGCTGAGCTTGTGCTCTACAAAAGATCTATACTCCCAGAACTATGTGGATTTGGGGAAGAGCCATTTAAAATCAATGAAAATGTGCCTCTGTTTCCTTATCTGCAATTGGTAGAACTGAATTAAATTGCTTCCAGGCATGTATGATTTCAACTGATTCCTGGAACCTAATGGGATTCTCTTCAAGGTTAGGGAGAATAAAATTGGGGGCTCTGGAGTTAGTTTGCTCACTACAGTGTATATACCATGAGAACTAATTTTTCATAGGTCTGTGGTGGGTTCTGCCTTTTCAAATCTTGGTGAGAAGGAAAAATAGGATGGAATATCTTTATAATTGCAATCAAATGAATTAGGGAAACAAATATTTGATCAGATTAGTATGGAAATGGAAATGTTCTGGATGGGGAGGGAGATGGCTGTCAGTAAAGTACCCGGCATGCAAGCATGAGAACCTCAATTCTGATTCCCATCACCTATGTAGAAGCCAGGCCAGATGGTTCTTGCTTGTAACTCCAGTGCTGGAGTTGGGGGGAGGAGAAGAATCTTTCATGCTTACTAGGTAGCCAGTCTAGCTGAATCTGCAAGTTCCAGGTTCATTAAGAATACTTCTCAGAAAACAAGGGGAGAGGGGTGCTAGCAAGATGGCTCAGTAGGTAAAGACACCTGCTACCATGCCCAATGATCTGAGTCTGCTCTCTTGAACCCACTTGGCAGAAGGAGAGAACCTTTTCTAGTTGCCCTCTGACTTCCACATGTGCTCTCAGCCACTTGCACCAACACACATACACATACAGTTGCTTGTTCTCTCTCTCTCTCTCTCTCTCTCTTCCTCCCTCCCTCCCTCCCTCCCTCCTCTCTCTCCTCTCTCTCAATGCTTAAAAAAGGTACAGAGCTATTTTTACCATGAAATCAATATATCCAGGGGGTTGGGCATTTAGTTTAGTTGGTAGAACCTGTATCTAACATGTATGAAATCCTTGGTTCCATTTCTAGCACTGTATAAACCAAGGATAGTGGTGCATGCCTGTAATCACAGCACTCAGAAGGTAGAAGCTAAATAACTAACTTGAGGATACTGGGATAGATGAGACTTTTTTTTTTTTAATTATATATATGTCCAGGTCCTCTGTGTCATTTAATTGCCTTAATAATTTGGGCTGGAGAGATGGCCTAGCGGTTAAGAGCACCGACTGCTCTTGCAGAGGACCCGGGTTCGATCCCCAGCACCCACATGGCGGCCGAGCCATCTGAAACTCTAATTCCAGGAGAACTCCAGTTCCAGGGGAGTACAACACCCTCTTCTGACCTCCACGGCATTGCACGTCATGGGTGCACAGTCCTGCATGCAGACAGTACATTCATACACATACAGAAATAAATAAAATAAAATAAATTAAAAATAAATAAATAAATAAATAAATAAATGCGGGGCTGGAGAGATGGCCTAGCGGTTAAGAGCACTGACCGCTCTTACAGAGGACCCGGGTTCGATCCCCAGCACCCACATGGCGGCCGAGAACCGTCTGAAATTCCAATTCC
>VZQC01002949.1:651661-691400 GCA_009823505.1 Rhizomys pruinosus
TGTCTGCATGCAGGTCTGTGCACCCGTGTCGTGCAATGCCGCGGAGGTCAGAAGAGGGTCTCGGATTCCCCTGGAACTGGAGTTCTCCTGGAATTGGAGTTACAGACGGTTCTTAGCCGCCATGTGGGTGCTGGGGATCGAACCCGGGTCCTCTGCAAGAGCGTCGGTGCTCTTAACCGCTAGGCTATCTCTCCAGCCCCAAGAATTCTTATTCTTAATTGACTGTTTTTTACATAGTTTTCTCTCTGTTATAGCAGCATCTTTTTTTGGACCTTTTCAAAATGAAGTAGAAGATAGTTCTTAAATCAAATTTGACTAATGTGATGTATTTTTCTGACATTCTTTTCTAAAATCTGATGAAAGGTTTGAGGTTGTAGTTTGAATAGCATGCCTCACTTCTGAAAGTCTTCATGTTTATGTGGAATATAAAATTATAACCATTTTTTTATGGAATAAGCTCACAAGTAGTAATAATTCTTGGAACCTTTAATGTCATATCGTTAGCAAGAATCTCTAGTTCTGATATGAAGTTTGTAGAACTAATATGCTTTGGAACAAAGAAAAAGTTTTCTGAACATCTGCATATCAGCTATCCTTGAAGTCTGGAAGCCTTTTGTTGAAAAGACTACCAAAGTGGTAGCAGTGGCTTGAAATATTTTGTTTCATTTTGTTTTGTTTACAATGTTGTCTCCTTTTAGTATTAGAAGAGAGGAGGACAGCAAAACCTGAGATGATGGCTAAATCTTCAAATTGGAGACACTTTTCTAAGCCATATCTGAGTATGTTTATAGGAGTGCTGACACTTACCACTGAAAGGAAAAGTGACTGTTTAAAATCATTGTGCAGATGATAAAGAAAAAAATGGGCCTCCTCTTCAAGTGATGTTGAAAGAATACATTCTAATTTCCTAGTCTGAAATAGATTATAAAGAAAAGATCATATCTGTTCCCTTCTTCCATCTTTAGTTAATGAATTTTAGCAAGGCCCTCTTCTGGCCTCCTTAGGCATTGCAAGCACTTGGTGCACTTACATGCAGGTAAAACACACACATAAAACATAATTAAAAAAAAAAAATTAGGGGAGCTGGAGAGATGGCTCAGTGGTTAAGAGCACCAACTGCTCTTGCAGAGGACCGGGGTTTGATTCCCAGCACCCACATGATGGCTAAGAACCATCTTTAACTCCAGTTCCAGGGAAATCCGATGCCCTCTTCTGACTCCTTGGCATTGCACACCCACATGATGGCTAAGAACCATCTTTAACTCCAGTTCCAGGGAAATCCGATGCCCTCTTCTGACTCCTTGGCATTGCACGAGACAGGTGCACCAACCTACATGCATAAAAAATAATTTAAAAAAAAATTAGGGCCTGGAGAGAAGAGGGTTCAGTGGCTGAGAGCTCTGGCTGCTATTCCAGAGTTTGATTTCTAGCACCCACAAGTTGGCTAACAACTGCCTGTAATTCCTTTCCCCAGGGGATAATCTATGGGCACTGCATGCATGTGGTGCACATAAGTACATGCAGGCAAAACATTCCTACACATAAAATAAGAGTAAGATTACATCCACACATTTCAAAGAAAATCTTCATGATAAAGTTATGGTTAAAAACATTTTTAAGCCAGGCGTGGTGGTGCACGCCTTTAATCCTAACACTTGGGAGGTAGAAGCAGGCGGATCTTTGTGAGTTCAAGGCCAGCCTCGTCTACAGAGTGAGTTCCAGGCCAGCTGGGGCTACAGGGAGACCCTGTCTCGAAAAGACAAAAAAAAAAAAAAATTAAAGGCAAAATCTTGAGCTGGGCGTGGTAGCACACACCTTTAATCCCAGCACTGGGGGGAGGGGGGGGCAGAGGTAGGTGGATCTTTCTGTGAGTTCAAGGCCAGCCTGGTATACAGAGTGAGCTCCTGGCCAGCTGGATTAAAGGAAGACCCTGTCTCAAAAAAACCAAACAAACAAAAAAAACCCTCAAAAACAAAAAAAGGCCAAATCTTTACTCACTGGAATGGCAGCTGTAATCTGTTCCCTTCCTTTTGACCAGGAAGCCCTGCTATAGCTGCTATGTGTGTTATTGCCAGAGTACTATACTTCTGATCAGGCTGGGTTATCACAGAACCAGGCACCTCTTGCATCTTGTGTCATCTCATTTACTTTCAAAGGCCTGTTGGAGGATATGATAGTGAATACAGATGGCTTAGGCTCTGCAGTTACATATGTAAACACAGTAATTCATCTTTTAGGTGACAGCTGCCACCATTGTACCCATACCATGTCAAACATCCTCATTTTGAATGCAAGCCCAGAGTTAAATCACAAAGGAAGGTATCCTGTTGAGTTTGAGTAGTTAATAAGTTATATGTAGTGCTGTTTATCAAAAGCTGTGTTGTCAGTTAGAAAATACTGGAGAGGCTTTGGTGGGAATTCACAGCCTCAAGATCCCTAAAGTTTAATTCATTAGCTTATGACTGTTAGAAGTTAGGGTTAACCTCTTTCTGTGCCAAGCTTCAGTTTGATTCACTTTCTGTTCATACCTGTGTTGTCACCATGTAAGTAACAGCCCAGTAATAGCAGCTGCTTCTTTTATAGAAAGGCGGCAGGACCTTCGAGGAGGCTTTATGCTTTGCTTTTTGGATGATGGAGCAGGAATGGATCCAAGTGAGTGGCCACATGATTATATTTCTTTTGAGTTGGGCATGACAATTTACTATTAAAGTTATGATTCCGTTACCTCTCAGTTATGGCTAAAAGATCCACCTTGGGGAGTGAAAAGCCAGTTGCAATACTTCGGTTTAATTCCACTGTGTTTGTTGGGACTTGTCCTTACATAGGAGATAGGATCTCCTGAAGTTATATACATGTATCTTGACATTATCAGCTTGCACAGCATCCTGGAGTCAGAACGCTTCCCCCAAATTGTTTGCCATGTTCTGGTAATAGAACACAGGGCACTATGATGGTATTGATAGCTGGGCAAAGACTGCCTTCATGGCTTTGAATTTCCTTGGAGAGAGGTTTCACATATTTAACATGACTCAGATCTTTAACTTTAAGGGGCCTGGGAAAGAAATGCTAACTTTTCTTTTGTCTACCACTTGAGGTGATGCTGCCAGTGTGATCCAGTTTGGGAAGTCAGCCAAACGAGCACCTGAATCCACACAGATTGGGCAGTATGGAAATGGGTTAAAATCGTAAGTATATTATTGGAAGCCTATCACAGGGTTTAACACAAAATTACACGATATTCTTGCTGTCCTTCCCTTTTTCCCTCCAGAGCTGTAACTTTAAATCAGTAAGTGATGATTTGGGGATGGTTTACCCACTGTCTACCTGAGTTTTCTCTATAGATTAAACAATATGAATGTATAAAACATTGTACTTGGGGGTGGAGAGATGGCCTAGCGGTTAAGAGCACCGACTGCTCTTTCAGAGGACCCGGGTTCGATCCCCAGCACGCACATGGCGGCTGAGAACCGTCTGTAACTCCAATTCCAGGAGAACTCCAGGTCCAGGGGAATCCGACGCCCTCTTCTGACCTCCGCAGCATTGCACGACATGGGTGCACAGACCTGCATGCAGACAGTACATTCATACACATAGAGAAAAATAAATAAAATATTAAAAAAACCCAATTTTGCCGGGCATGGTGGCGCATGCCTTTAATCCTAGCACTTGGGAGGCAGAGGCACGCGGATCTCTGTGAGTTCGAGGCCAGCCTGGTCTACAGAGTGAGTTCCAGGACAGCCAGAGCTACAGGGAGACCCTGTCTCAAAAAGACCCCCCCCCAAAAAAAAACCAATTTAAAAAAAAAACATTGTACTCTAGAACTATGTCTCTCCTCTTATTAAAAATTATTTTTTAGCCTGTGGTAGAGGATATGAGTGGTTCCCTTGTACAGTTGGCATGTGTCTGAGATGTCCTGCGTTTGTTCTATAGGTCAAACAGCATGAATGTACAAAACATTGTACTCTAGAACTATATTTCTCCTCTTACTAAAAATTATTTTTAGCCTGTGGTTGAGGATGTCAGTGGTTCCCTTGTAGAGCTGGCATGTATCTGAAATGTCCATGGGTCACATCACAATGTTGTTATCAGTATGCTTTGTGTCAGATCCTAGGGATCCAAAGTGAATAAAAGACACAAGCTGTCCTTCCTGGAGTACACAGTATATACATCCTGCAATGCCCTGCAGCAGGGACCCACCTAATATCTTGAAATCTACTGGGATCTCTCCCTTAGCCCTTGGTTCCCACTTGTTTAGTGCTTGGAATGTGGTGTTCTGGTTTTGAGTGAAGCCCTAAGAAAGGTTTCTATTTCTGAAATGCTCACTTCCAGCTGTACATACCTTTGGATGGAGTAAGATTTAGTGGAATTGGAATTCCTGCAAATGGAATTATGAGTCATGTTGTAGTCTTGCTGTGGAAACTGTTGTTTTATTTGAGAAAGGATGGTGGTTTGATCTGTCAACAGCCTTGACTGGGCCTCATGTGCATTTGAGTATGGAGAAAGAAATTAAAGGCCTGGTACCTGGCTTTGATATTTCTCTCTCTAGGCAGGAACTGAGTGGTAATAATAAGGACTTTACTATGTGCTAAGAACACGAATGATTTAATCCTTAGTTTAGTCCTATGACATGTAGATATTGTCATTTTCAGGTGAAGAAATTGAGATGTATAGGAGTAAAGTGACTTACTTAAGGTGTAAAATTATTTATAGAGCTAGGAAATCTTTCTAATTGCAAAGTGGGAGCTGTGTCCATTTCACTTTAGTCAGTCAAACTGAGGTTCAAAACTCACGTAGCCATTTAGTCACTAAAATTGTGGCTTCCTCTTGTAAATTGACATTATCATGCATACCAAGTAGTTAAGTACCGTTACTGCTCTGAGATTTCCTAGCCTGTGTTCACAATGAATCACTTGGGAACCTTCCCCAGGGGATTCTGAAAAGGTAATCTAAGTCCTGCGTAGCTGGGGTCTCCCTAGAGTCAGTGGAAACTCTGATTTCCCATCCGGATTATAGTTAGGCCTCCTCCTGTTTGCTTCCATTAGTTCTGTAGATTTAGCTTTACCTCTCAGAATGTTTCCTAACCTAGAAAATAAGGTTCTAACTTCTGACATTTTCCCTCAGAGAAAGGGGTTCAGGAACAAATGAAATACGACTCTGAAAATGCATAGAACACTGAGAAAGAACATGCACAGAAGAGTGTAGCTATTAATGTATTCAGGAGGCTTTTGTGAAGGTCCCATTGAACTGGGGCCATCTAGTGTTCAAAGTTCAGAAGTTTTCAATCCCTGAAGAGGCAATTTGTGTTGAAAATAGGGATGAGAAGCAAGGAACCCAGCAGGTGTTTTCAAGTTCCTGCATGGTCAGGGCTTAAGTCAGGTGTGAAGAGAAGTTTTGCTAAGTTAGGGTTAGAGCAGTGCTGTCTATAAGTTTCAGGGAAAAAGTACTGTGAAACTAAAGGGGAAGGAGCCCTCACCACACTTTCCTATAGAAGGAAAGGGAGATTTTGACTGCTCCCAGGGCCTTTGGAGCTTCTTGGGAATTTTCTTGAGTGTTTGGGAAAATGAGACATGACATTCATTGTGCTTGGCATGCCAGTCGGTTTGTATTTGTACACAGTAAGAGAGTAATGAGGCTTCCTACCTTTCTTATCTCCTGGGGGTGTTATAAGGACTAATGAGATAATAACCATAAAGCCCCAGAAGCTGCTCAGAAGAAAGGAGCCTCATTATTGAATGGTAGTCCTCCCTCTGTTACTTCATATTTCTTCCCTGTGCTACCTTGAAAGGCCCGTCTCTGCCTGCTCCTCAGAAAGATTAACATGACCAAACAGGAAGGAAGTCATTGATTCTATTCAGACTTGACAAATTTTGTTTTCTTATGGTGCTAGGGATTGAGCCCAGGTACTTGCACATGCTAGGCAAGTGCTCTACCACTATGCTATGTAACCCAGCCCTAAATTTTTGCCTTGTTGAAGTGGACTGTTGTGTTGGTGAAGGAAGGACAAGATGGGAACTGGATAGGCCCAAAGAGAAGATGACTTGTTGCAGGTGTCAGCACTGGAGTGAAATTTGATGGTGCCACAGAGGATGCCATCAATCTGCAGCTCAAGCAGTTAGGATTATGGCTGTAAGCTGGGAGACTAACCTGGGGCTTGTGGTCTGCAGTGAATACACCCTAGAAGGATGGTAATCGTGAGAGAACTGTGTGTGGAAGGTAAGTTTGCTCAAAGAGGTTATAGGTAAAGATTAAGGAATTAGAGACCATTAGAAAGGACTGTTGGTTGAATGGAGAGGGAACATGGAACTCATCTCAGGGGCCTTTGGAGGCCTTGGAGAGCTCTCCACATATTTTCAAGTTATGCCCAGAGGGTATACTCCTTTTTCAGATGAACTTTGAATCCTTGGGAGAATAACCTATTTTTGTGTTTCTCTTTCAGGGGCTCTATGCGAATTGGAAAGGATTTTATCCTCTTTACCAAAAAGGAAGACACTATGACCTGCCTCTTCCTATCTCGTACCTTTCACGAGGAAGAAGGCATTGATGAAGTAGGTTCCATCCTTGTAGATTTTTTTGGTACTTCATATTTTTTGCATTTGCCCAGGCTGTCTGCAGTTTTGGGCTCCCTGGAGTTGTAGGATTGGAGTACATTCATGCTATTACAGGATCAGATAAATTATAGCCGGGTGTGGTGGCACACACCTTTAATCCTAGCACTTAGGAGGCAGAGGCAGGCGGATCTCTGTGAGTTCAAGGCCAGCCTAGTCTATATAGTAAGTTCCAGGACAGCTGGGGCTACTGGGAGACCCTGTCTCAAGAAGAGCAAAAAAAAAAATTCATTGGTCAGAGGGTGGTAAGGCAGGGATAGCTCAATGTGAGAGGAAGTGACATCTCAAGGCACTTCAGACACCAGCTGTTCTGTTTCTGGGAATGAGACTGTAAAGTAGCAAGAATTTAGAGTTGGGTTTGCAGCCTCTCCAGATCTGCAAGATCCCCCAGTTTTTCTCTGGAGGGTGTTACCAGTGAGAGTATTTTGGTCTTCTCTGATTGGAAGTCATAGCTGGTAGTAATACTAGAATTCCAGTATCTTTCCCATATGAAATTTTGTGGCATGTGCTGTGAGCATGTTTTTCCTTTTGTTTTTTTTTTTTTTTTTTTTTTTTTTGTCTTTTTGTTTTTTGTTTGTTTTTTTTTTTTTTTTGGTGCTTGTTGTGAGAGAGGGTCTCCCTGTAGCCCCAGCTGTCCTGGAACTCACCTTGTAGACCAGGCTGGCCTTGAACTCACAAAGATCCGCCTGTCTCTGCCTCCCAAGTGCTAGGATTAAAGGCGTGCGCCACCACGCCCAGCTACTTATATATTCTTTTAAAACATTTTGGTGAGCCAGGTGTGGTGGCACACACATTTAATCCCAGCACTTGGGAGGCAGAGGCAGTTGGATCTCTGTGAGTTCAAGGCCGTCCTGGTCTTCACAGTAAGTTCCAGACAAACAAAACAAAACAAAACAAAACAAAACACAAAAAAAACCCCAAAACATTTTGGTAATTAAAACTATATAAGCTAAATACATGCCTAACTGATTGCTTTTTGTGATCTACTGGCTTTGATATCTGAAGAGCTGTTTCTTGATGGGGGTGTGAGGAAAGGTCTGTCCAGCCATGGGCAGTGGAGGCCAGGGCCTGAGATGTTGTGTAGAAAGAAATTCATAGCTGTCATATAAGCAGATGCTTAAATTGAAAATTTCAATCCAATTCCTCATTGGTGGTTAGCAGTGATTGAATTTGTTGAAATCTGAGTCTTAGTTCCTCACAGACTAGTTCACATTGAGAATAGAAATCTCTACCATTTTTATTTAGCAAGCCAGTGGATTCGTTCACCCACTGGATGTACTATGTTGCCTCATTCAGCATATTTGGAAAGAGATACACTGCAGCTAATGAAAAGCAAACTTGCAGGAGAATGTAGGACAGGAAGACTTAGTCTTGGTTGAGGTATACAAAAGTCTTTTCTGGTGAAGAACTCTTAGAGTCAGTGGAAACACCCTCCTCAAGCTTCTGAGTTTGGGGCTGCGGAGAGAGGTGGCCTATAGAGAGCAGGGCTCAATCAGGTTGGGCTTTACTGAGTGAATGAGATTTTAAACAAAAGTCCATGTGAAGCTGGGCGTGGTAGCACGAGCCTTTAAATCACAGCACTCTGGAGGCAGAGGCAGGCGGATCTCTGTGAGTTCAATGTTCAGCCAGGTCTACATAGTGAGTTCTAGGACAGCTGGAGCTGCAGGGAGACCCTGTCTCAAAAGAGACCAAAAAAAAAAAAAAAGGTCCATGTGGTTATTTTGCAGTGGTTGGATTAGAAAAATTGGCAGTGAGTGTTGGAGTAGATCGGTTGAGAGACCCAGGCTATGATAGCCTAGTGGGACTCAAAGCAGGAAGGTGAGACACAGAGCTGTTGTCTTTTTGGGATATGAGACCTATGGACAAAGTAACTGATCATTGGAAGGGGAAGAGGGGACAGAAGGGGTTGAGAAGAGTTGCAGGTTCTGGTGTCGCGGTTGGAGGTGGTGGGCCATCTAGAGCTGGGGAAGAGTAGAAGAGGGACCCTATGAAGGGAGGAGTATAAGTTTGCTCTGGGCATGCAAAGTGAAATCTATGGAGTTTGAACTGTAGGTTGTGTTGTCTCCCCCTCCCCCCACTGCTACAGGTTGAAACCCAGGGCCATAGACATGATAGGCAAGTACTCTTACCACTAAACTACATTCTTAGCCCTAGGCTCTGGGATTATTGGTGGGAGATAAGATTATTATTTTTTTTTTACAGATGGAGCTTTATTTAAAAATCCAATCTACCAATTTAGCATTTTCCACCAACTTGGGGAGCAGAAGCCTTCACAGGCTTCACAATCTTTTGCTTAGGTGCTGCCTTTGTGGAAACCTTAGCAGCAGCCATTGCAGTCTTCTTAGATGCCTGCTTAGCCTTTTTTGCTTCCTTGGTAGCCTGGATAGCCTGCTCTTGTTGAGCTTTCCTAACTTCTGGCCAGATGCATTATAAGCTAAAAGATTGCTTTAAAGAAGAGAGTAGAGCAACAAGAGAATCTGGGTTTAGTTGGGCCAACATTGAAAAATTGGGGGTGGGGTGGGGAAAGAAAGGTTCAGAAGAAAGGGTCAAAGAGGTGGTCAAAAGGTCGGAGGAAAACCAGGAAAGTGGTGACATTGAAGCTGAAGCAATGCCAAATAGGAGTGATGTTTGCTAGGGAAAGTTAGTGCCCATGGTTTAAAGTAATGCCGTCCTCACCTGGGACTGCTTAAAAATGGAAAGTGTAGAACAAAGATATAAGTTCTCAAAACCCAAATGAAACTTGATTCTTTTGGTAGAAAAGCTAGGTGGGAATTTTTCCTTACTTGGTGCTAGGTAGAAGGTCACTGTTTTGGATTGTACTCTGGTGTGAACTCAGCCAAGATTTCAAAATAAGATCATTTTCAGCCCAGGAAGAATGTGTCCAAACCAGCCCTCTGGTTGACTGCTTTCAGCATGAAGCTTCTTAGAAATTAGCAGTGTTAGAACTCCCAACAGTTATTACCCAGGCACTTGTTAAGATACGGAGTTCCTGGGGCTGGAGAGATAGCCTAGCGGTTAAGAGCGCCGACTGCTCTTGCAGAAGACCCGGGTTCGATCCCCAGCACCCACATGGCAGCTGAGAACCGTCTGTAACTCCAATTCCAGGAGAACTCCAGTTCCAGGGGAATCCGACGCCCTCTTCTGACCTCCAAGGCATTGCACGACACAGGTGCACAAACCTCCATGCAGGCAATACATTCACACACATAAATAATAAATAAATAAATAAAAAAAAAAAAAAAGATACGAGTTCCTTTGTCTTATGTGGGTCATCTGGTTTGAGCCTGTGAGGTGCTTCAGTTGGTTTGCTGTACTGAAAGAATTCCTTTACAGAGCCCTCTGTTGGATTCTACAAGGGCTGCTGGCTCCAAGCAAGGTATAAGGCACAATAAAGCTACTGAAAAGTGGTTTTTGAGATGCGATTTATTTGAGGCAGGGTCTGTCCATAGCCCCAGTTGGCCTAGAACTGTCTATGTAGACCAGGTTGGCCTTGATCTTAAAGATATCCTCCTGCCTCTGCTGGGACTAAAGGCGTGTGCCACCACACCTGGCTTATGATTTTTTGAAGAAAGAATAGCTTTACAAATAATATTATTTAGAGGGGCTGGAGAGATGGGCTAGCAGTTAAGAGCACCGACTGCTCTTGCAGAGGACCTGGGTTCTATCCCCAGCACCCACATGGCGGCTGAGAACCGTCTGTAACTCCAATTCCAGAAGAACTCCAGTTCCAGGGGAATCGGACACCCTCTTCTGACCTCTGCGGCATTGCACAACATGGGTGCACAAACCTACATGCAGACAGCACATTCATACACATAAAAAATAAATAAAAATTTAAAAAAACACAACAAATATTATTTTAGATATAAAATTAAATTTCAGATACTTTGAAGAATTATTACAATGTAAAATTGAGAGGATAATTATAAAGCAAACAATAATGTACCAACTATTATAAATCAGTGTTGGAAGTCCTCTATGAGTACTTCACCAATTATATTCCTCAGCGTGTCCCTGGAGGAGCCACCTCCTGGTAACTTTTGCAACAGGCACATCCTTTTTTTGGTATAGTTTGTCACTGGCGTTTGTATTTTTAGCAGTATAGGTTTTAGCTTAGTTTTAATATTTTTTATTTTATGTGATGAGTGGTTTGCATGCATGTAAGTGTACTACATATATGCAATGCCTTCAGAGGGCAGAGGAATGTGTCAGATCCCCTAGAACTGGAGTTACAGGCATTTGTTGGCCAGCCATGTGGGTTCTGCTGAGCTATCATTCCAGCCCCTTAGTTTATGGATTCACACTGTAGAAATTTCTTTGTATTTTCTTTCAAGTAACATTGTAAGATCCATCCATGTTGATGGCAGTAGCTATATATTTGTTCATTTTTATTACCAGATATTATTTCACTTTAGCCATTCTACTGGATATTTGAATTATTCCTTTTTTTTTTTTTTTTTAATTATTCCTATATGTGTGTACTGGTATATGCGTACAAAAGTTGCTTTGGGCCAGGCGAGATAGCACACGCCTTTAATCCCAGCACTCAGGAGGCAGAGGCAGGCGGGTTTCTGTGGGTTCAAAGCCAGCCTGGTCTACATAGTGAGTTCCAGGACTGCTGGGACTATGGGAAGACCCTATCTCAAAAAGACCAAAAAAAAAAAAAAAAGTTGCTTTGGGGGTATTTACCCAGGAGTAGAATTGTTGAGTTGTGAGTGATATTTTCCATTAGATTCACTAGATAATTGCAAATATATTTTCCCTAGTGATAAAGGTAGAATTCTTACCATATTAATAATATGATCAAAGACATCCCAAACAGGTATAAGAGACCTCTGAGGCATAAAGCAGCACAATAATATGTGAGTTTTGGGAAGAACCAGAGCTGCAGAATCTCTGGTGCTGGACTGCACAACTTAGGTCTCAGCTCCAGGCAGGGTACAACTGTTGGAGAGACAAGTTAGTTGCACATTTGGGGGAAGGCGGCTCTGTGGGCTCACTCACAGTATCTTCCTGTGCTCATCCCAAAGGTGATAGTCCCTTTGCCTACCTGGAATGCTCGGACACGGGAACCTGTCACAGACAATATAGAGAAGTTTGCCATTGAGACAGAGCTCATTTACAAGTATTCTCCCTTCCACTCTGAGGAGGAAGTGATGACCCAATTCATGAAGATTCCTGGAAATAGTGGTAAGTATCATTTGGACTAGAGAATCTGGGAGTTACAGAGCCACTAGTGACATCGGGGGTGAGCCATGGCTGACTGGCAGAGAGAAAGGATTTCTGTTCCCCCAGGGACACTGGTGATCATCTTTAATCTCAAGCTCATGGACAATGGAGAGCCTGAACTGGACATAGTCTCAAATCCAAAAGACATCCAGATGGCAGAGACCTCCCCAGAGGGCACGTGAGTGGGGCAGGGAAGGGTGGCAGGTCCTGGAAATGGTCTTTTTTCCTTCAGGAGATGACTTAAGAGAAAGAGGGAAAAGTTCCTTCCCTGGATTTCTCTTGGTAGCAGTATTAGAGTTGATGTCGGGATAGTCACTCCTCAGCCATGCCAAAAAGAAAAAAATTATTCCTGTTTCAACTCCTTGATTTGACAGAAGACCAGGGGAGGGGTCCTTGTAAGGGAAGTGATAGGGCCAGGTGAGGAGTCTGCCTGGCACCTGTGTTAGGGACATGACAGGGCCTGATGTAGTGTCCATAATGAGAGGCCAGCGCCCATAATGAGAGGCCAGCCTCTCAGAGTGGCATGAGAAGCCAGGATGTGAGGTGGGAAAGTGAGGCCCTACAAAGAAGCAGTCATAGTCTTGGTTGGTCTTGTTGTGGGGTGAATGACAGTACTTCTTAGTTCTTGGTCCTCCAGGAAGCCAGAACGGTGCTCCTTCCGTGCCTATGCTGCTGTGCTCTATATTGATCCCAGGATGAGGATCTTTATCCATGGGCACAAGGTGCAGACCAAGAGACTCTCCTGCTGCCTGTATAAGCCCAGGTAAGAGCCTAGCTACCGTGCTCTGGGCTGAGAAATAAGGCTTGGCCACATTTCTGAGGGTCTTTAAGACTGCTGAGTGTACCTGTTTACCAGAGGATCATTTTTCTGGGAAGGACAGAAGTGACTTAACAGACTATGGAGTTGGTTGACCAAGCCCTTTGAGGGAAGTGCCTTCTGAGATATGAAGAGTAGCACAATGAGCTTGTCTGAAGTTCAGGGACCTAAACATTCATCACAGGAAAGTGAAAGCCCTGGCTTGTTGAGGTTTGTTTCTGCCGTGAGATTAATGACATCTTGCTGAACATTAAAACAGAGCAGTCCCAGGGAGCAAAGGAGTAAGAAATTGAATAATTTGCTAAAACAAGCTTGGGTTTGTTTCATTATGAGGAGCCAGGGCAACACAACATGGGAGGAGGCTAGAAAATGGTGCTTTCTGAGCTCCTCCAGTGGCTGCCTGCTCCGCTGTGCCTTGGCCCTCAGGTTGCTTTTTCCCTTGTGTAGGATGTACAAGTACACATCAAGCCGTTTCAAGACCCGAGCAGAACAGGAGGTGAAGAAAGCAGAGCATGTAGCACGGATTGGTAGGTTAGGGTTAGGAGCTTGGATCGTGGGATGCTGCGTATAGCCAGAGCCCGGAGCAGCGCTGTTCTCCTGACCCTAATCCAGTCCTCCTCCAACTTTCTCCTTATCTAATGCCTCAGCACTTTTCTTTCTAGAATTGACTTTCCTTACTAAGGCTTTATCTAGGGCTGGGAGGGCTGGGAGTATAACTCAGTGGTATAACACATAATTATGGAGCATTATTTGGATTCATTTGTGAAGCTTTTATGTCAGGGTTGCCAGGTGTGGTGGTACACACTTTTAATCCTAGCACCCAGGAGGCAGATGAATCTCTGTGAGTTGAAGCTAGCCTAGTCTATATAGCCGGTTCCAGGCCAGCTGGGACTATAGGGAGATGAGGTTTCAAAAAAAAAATGTTTGTGTCAGGTATAATTAATATCTGCTTTCTTTGGAGTTTTCATTTCCTCTTCCTCCACCTCTTTTTTTTGAGGTAGACTTACTATTATAGCCCATTCTAGCCTTGAACTCGAAGACCCTCCTGCCTCAGCCTCCAGAGTATTAAGAATAGTGGTGTGTGCCATCTTGTCCCTGACATTTCTAGGTGTTAGGTTTTCTCTTCTGAAGCAAATCTGCAGTCCAGCCCCGGAGGCTGTTCCCATGTGGCCTGCCATCCATTGCTCCCTTAGCTGGTCTTTTCCTTGCTGATAATATGCTGCTTGCACAACAGGGGTTACTTTGTGAATCAAGGAAGGATGGCAGAGTTTTGAAGCTTTGAATTCTTTCTCATGGTTTCTTCTGGGTTTTAGCTGAAGAGAAGGCCCGGGAGGCAGAGAGCAAAGCTCGAACGTTAGAAGTGCGCATGGGTGGAGACCTTACACGGGACTCTAGGGTAAGTCCCCAGGCTCATGCTTTCTTTCGAATTTGTGGTTTTAGGATCCAGTATCACATGAGCTTGGTAAAATGAAACAAGACTTTTCAGTTTGCCCCCTACCCCCATAAGGTCAGTTTTCTGTGGAAAGAAGGAATCTCCAGGTGTGGTTTGGCATCCAGTTGATGTTGTCAGGTGTAAGATCTCATAATATTACTTACTGTGACAGTACTTCCTCCCCTCACTTGATATTCATGTATGTGTCCAGGTGATGTTGCGTCAGGTCCAGAATGCAGCCATCACCCTGCGTAGAGAAGCCGATGTCAAGAAAAGGATCAAGGATGCCAAGCAGCGGTTAGTACTTAGACTACCCTTTTGGTCTTTTAAAATTATATAGCTTTGGGGGGCTGGAGAGATGGGTTAGTGGTTAAGAGCGCTTGCTCTCGCTTCTCGCTCTCGCTCTCGCTCTCGCTCTCGCTCTCACTCTAGCTCTCGGCTCTCGCCTCTCTCTCTCTCGCTCCTTCTCTCCCTCTCGCTCTCGCTCTCGCTCTCGCTCTCGCTCTCGCTCTCGCTCTCCTCTCCTCTCCTCTTCCACATCCTCTCGCTTCTCTGCTCTCGCTCTCGCTCTCGCTCTCGCTCTCGCCCGCTCTCGCTCTCGCTCTCGCTCTCGCTCTCGCTCTCGCTCTCGCTCTCGCTCTCGCTCTCGCTCTCGCTCTCGCTCTCGCTCTCGCTCTCGCTCTCGCTCTCGTCTCCTCTCGCTCTCGCTTCTCGCTCTCGCTCTTCGCTCTCGCTCCGGCTCTCGCTCTCGCTCTCGGACTCTCGCTCCTCGACTCTGCTCGCTCACAGCCTCGCTCTCGCTTTCTCGCTCTCGCTCTCGCTCTCGCTCTCGCTCTCGCTCTCGGTCTCGCTCTCTCGCTCTCGCGCTCGCGCTCGCGCTCGCGCTCTGCGCTCGCTCTCGACGCTCGCGCTCGCGCTTCTCGCTCTTCGCTCTCGCTCTCGCTCTCGCTCTCCTCTCGCTCTCCTCTCGCTCTCGCTCTCGCTCTCGTCTCGCTCTCGCTCTCGCTCTCGCTCTGCCTTCTCCTCTCGCTCTCGTCTGCTCTCGTCTTCGCTCTCGCTCTCAGCTCCTCGCTTCGCTCTCGCTCTCGCTCTCGCTCTCGCTCCCTCTCGCTTCTCCCTCTCGCTCTCGCTCTCGCTCAGGACCTGGGTTCAGTTCCCAGCACCCATCTGGTGGCCAACAACCATCAATAACTCCAGTTCTAAGAAATCTGATGCCCTCTTCTGGCCTCCAAGAGCATTACATGCATGTGATGCACTTACATATATGTAGGCAAAAGCATGCATATGCATAAAAATAAATTTTAAAAATTATGTAGCTTTTGTGCTGACAAATTGCTATTTTGTCATCAAATTTACTTTGAGAAAACCATCTTCTTGTGATTCAGTTGCTTGTCAAATGCTTTTGCCCCAGGATCTCAGCCTTTCTAATTCTCAGAAGGCAGAGCAGACTCTGATACCAAACTCCACCAGCACTGTCATCCCATTTTTCCTTCTTCACATTTATTCTTTTCTCCTAAGGTTGTACAAAATGCTCATTGTGTAAAACTTGAAAAATATAGAATATTTATGTATATAGAAATCGCTTGTGATATGTATCCTTAATTTTTAATTTATTATTCTCTCCTCAATAGTTGCAAATGTGGAATTTTGTTACAGATTGAGTTTTTGTCCCCATTTAGAATGTGCGATGTTTTAGGTAATTAATTCATCTGTTCCTGATCCCACGTCTCCGTAGAACCTCTCAGGCTCTGATGATGAGAATTCCTAGCTTTGCCTCCTGGCCACAGGCATTGGGTTCAGGTTACATCAGTTCCATTGCTCATCCATTTGCTTTTTGGAATTCAAAATTTTGTTGATAATATTTAATCATATGTTATTTTCTCTCACACTATTCTTGCAAATAAATTTAAAATTTTCTTGTGAATTAAAGTTTGTACTGTTACATCAGTGGAGTTTTAGGAAGGGTTGGCACTTGGAAGGCAGAGGCAGGTGTACTTTGTAGTTCAAGGCCAACCTGGTCTACATGTGAGTCCAGGACAGCTGGGGCTACAGGGAGACCCTGTATCAAAAAGACCAGAAAAAAAAAAAAAGAAGGGTATGATTCTTCCATGTAAACTCTGCAGAGAAGCAGCTGTTTCTCAGGAACCCATTTGTACTTAAATCCACCTCTGTTTGTTATCCAAAAAACCCCCCCAGAATTGTATGTTTATACTTAGGGAAACAGTCACTGCATAGTGCAGATCCTTGGCAAGGCTAATAGATCACACATTGGAGATGTAAAATTCTGTTTAGCATATCTCAAATTTAAGCTTAACACATCTTTATCATCATGATTGTGTGGTAATGAGTAAATCTGTTTGAGTTTTTTTCATTGTCTGTCTTAGAGCACTCAAGAACCCAAGGAACTTAATTTTGTTTTTGGGGTCAACATTGAACACCGGGATTAGATGGCATGTTTCATCTACAATTGTAGTCGCCTGATCAAGATGTATGAAAAAGTTGGCCCACAGCTGGAAGGGGGCATGTGAGTATTAATCAAGTTGAGTTTTATAGCCCAAAAGTAAAATGCCAAGTGGGTTTTGGTCAGTTTGGTGACAATTGTGACCTCTTTTCCTTGCAGGGCATGTGGTGGGTTGTTGGGTGTTGATGTGCCCTACCTGGTCCTGGAGCCTACGCACAATAAGCAGGATTGCTTGCTAGAAGACAGGATCGTAGCACTGGCGGAAACTCTGATAGACTCCCAGGGCACCCTGCTGTGGCACTTGAATAGGGGAAACAATCTGGCACCGAACACGAATAGATAGGAAGGATCGCCATGTAATGGGAACAGGCCACTGGGCCTTGGCATTCTCTCTCTTTTTAACTCCGGCTTAACGGTGCTTTTATATCCTGATGGGGGCGAATTTACTTAGGTAGAAGCTAGAGGCTTGCTTCAATGTAATATGTGGGCAATTTGTTTCTACCCAGCGTATGAAATCATCAAGTCGGGATGAGTTTGGCTACCTTTCTGCCAACTGGAACCAGCCCCCATCTAGTGACGTGCGTTTTAAACGTCGAAGGGCTATGGAAATCCCAACCACTATCCAATGTGGTGAGTTGAATGATGGGACCTTTTTCCAATTCCTTTTATTATGACCCTCTCTCATTATCCTCATACTGGCCTTCTGAGGTACTAACATTCATGGACTTTGGTTCCACTAGGATATGAGTCTGTTTGACAGATCACTCTGCAAGTACAGTCTTGAGTTCCTTTTGTCTCCTCTTGCAATGACGGGTGCAGTCACTGAGTGTCTCACTAACTCTTCATTCCACAGCTGGGCTAAGCTCGTGGATTGGCTACCAATGTGTTTCAATATTGAGTGAATGACAGAGCCAAATTCCCTGGATAGGAGGGAGAGGAAGGGTAGGGACATTAAGAGCCCTGATATTAAGATTTTTTCCTGCTGAAATCACTAAGTCCGAAAGTTGAGAATTACTCAATCAATAATAGGAAAAAATCTTCGTGTTGAAAGTCCAGGGGATCTTTGCCTTGTGCGCCTATGCAATAATGATGTAACTTTCCTGATCCTTTCAGAATGGTAGGCAGATTAGACCCAAATAAATATATCTGATATGAGATTTTTGATGTGCAGATGACACGATTATGTGTAGATGTTGCGATGTACGTAAATGGGTATGATATTTCCGTTGGGTGTTGCAGATTTGTGTCTGAAGTGGAGGACCCTCCCCTTCCAGCTGAGTTCAGTAGAAAAAGATTACCCCGACACCTGGGTTTGCTCCATGAATCCTGATCCTGAGCAGGACCAGTGAGCCTTTCTCTAACAAGGGTTTCTGTTCCAATTTCCTCCTCTGTGCTATGACAGACAGTATAAACATAGGCATCTTAGGGGAAGATTTATTTGGCTTGCATTTTCAAGTTAATAGTCTATCATTGAGGGAAGTCAGGCAGGAACCTCAAGACCAGAAACTTGAAGCAGAACGTATGGAAAATGTTCTTTGCTTGGCAATCAAGGCCTCATGCTTAGTGTGTTCTTGTTTTAATTTTATGTTTATTGGGATTTATTGAGAGTATTAATATTGCTTGCATGTGTGTAAGTGCACTGTGGTCATGCAGTGCTTGTGGTAATGTCGAAAAGAAGGTATTGGAATTCCCTCTGCAGGAAATGATTGTTAGTGGTCTGCAAGCCAGAATGGGGCGTCGCAACGGAAAATGTGAACTGGCTCACCTCTGACTGAACCCGCCGGAAGAGTGCTCTTCTAATCACGCAAATGCACCCACATTTTATTGTCTATAAATTAGTTTCTTTTATTGCATTTGTCATGGTTGGATATACAAGCTATGCACCTGATTCCGTTTGCAAGCACTGCCAAGGATGTCAGAAGAGGGAATTGCGCGGATTTCCCTGGAACTGTGAGGTTAAAGATAGTTTCTTAATAGCCTCCTCTTATGTGTAGTGTGTGGTGGCTCTCTCCATATGCCCAAGGCTGAGTCAGAAATCCCAATTTAGAGTAATCAGGATCGCGACTTATTCCCTGGTCAACGGACGCTTAAACCAGGATGTTTTGCGTTAGCCATCCATGTGGGTGCTGGGGTTAANCATTTAGAATGTGCGATGTTTTAGGTAATTAATTCATCTGTTCCTGATCCCACGTCTCTGTAGAACCTCTCAGGCTCTGATGATGAGAATTCCTAGCTTTGCCTCCTGGCCACAGGCATTGGGTTCAGGTTACATCAGTTCCATTGCTCATCCATTTGCTTTTTGGAATTCAAAATTTTGTTGATATTTAATCATATGATTATTTTCTCTCACATATTCTTGCAAATAATTTTTAAAAATTTTCTTGTGAATTAAAGTTTTGTACTGTTACATCAGTGGAGTTTTAGGAAGGGTATGGCACTTGGAAGGCAGAGGCAGGTGTATCTTTGTGAGTTCAAGGCCAACCTGGTCTACAATGTGAGTTCCAGGACAGCTGGGGCTACAGGGAGACCCTGTATCAAAAAGACCAGAAAAAAAAAAAAAAAGAAAGGGTATGAATTCTTCCATGTAACTCTGCAGAGAAGCAGCTGTTTCTCAGGAACCCATTTGTACTTAAATCCACCTCTGTTTGTTATCCAAAAAACCCCCCCAGAATTGTATGTTTATACTTAGGGAAACAGTCACTGCATAGTGCAGATCCTTGGCAAGGCTAATAGATCACACATTGGAGATGTAAAATTCTGTTTAGCATATCTCAAATTTAAGCTTAACACATCTTTATCATCATGATTGTGTGGTAATGAGTAAATCTGTTTGAGTTTTTTCATTGTCTGTCTTAGAGCACTCAAAGAACCCAAGGAACTTAATTTTGTTTTTGGGGTCAACATTGAACACCGGGATTTAGATGGCATGTTCATCTACAATTGTAGTCGCCTGATCAAGATGTATGAAAAAGTTGGCCCACAGCTGGAAGGGGGCATGTGAGTATTAATCAAGTTGAGTTTTATAGCCCAAAGTAAATGCCAAGTGGGTTTTGGTCAGTTTTGGTGACAATTGTGACCTCTTTGTCCTTGCAGGGCATGTGGTGGGGTTGTTGGGGTTGTTGATGTGCCCTACCTGGTCCTGGAGCCTACGCACAATAAGCAGGACTTTGCTGATGCCAAGGAATACCGGCATCTGCTGAGAGCAATGGGGGAACACCTGGCACAATACTGGAAGGACATCGCCATTGGTAATGGGAACAGGCCACTGGGCCTTGGCATTCTCTCTCTTTTTAACATCCAGGCTTTAAGGTGCTTTTATATCCTGAGGGGGCGAATTTACTTAGGAAGAGCATGAGGCTTGCTTCAATGTAATATGTGGGCATTTGCTTTCTAGCCCAGCGTGGAATCATCAAGTTCTGGGATGAGTTTGGCTACCTTTCTGCCAACTGGAACCAGCCCCCATCTAGTGACGTGCGTTTTAAACGTCGAAGGGCTATGGAAATCCCAACCACTATCCAATGTGGTGAGTTGAATGATGGGAACTCTTTTTCCAATTCCTTTCTATTATGACCCTCTTCTCATTATCCTCATACTGGCCTTCTGAGTGTACTAACATTCATGGACTTTGGTTCCACTAGGGATATGAGTCTGTTTGACAATCACTCTGCAAGTACAGTCTTGAGTTCCTTTTGTCCCTCTTGAATGAAGTGTAGACAGTCACCTTATCTCACTAACTCTTCATTCCACAGCTGGGCTAAGCTCAGTGTTTGGTACCATGTTGTTTCAAGTATGAGTGAATGACAGAGCCTAAATCCTGTGATAGGAGGGAGAAGGGGTAGGGACATTAAGAGTCCATGATATTAAGATTTTTATCCTTGCTGAAATCACTGTCCACAAGGAGAATTACTGTTCAATAATAATAGGAAAAAATCTTGTGTTGAAAGTCCAGGGGATCTTTGCCTTGGGCCTATCTGTAATGATCCTGGATGCCAAATATTATTGATAGGTGTGGCTGACACGTTGTAGGTGGTGGTAATGGGTTGTTTTCTGTGTTGCAGATTTGTGTCTGAAGTGGAGGACCCTCCCCTTCCAGCTGAGTTCAGTAGAAAAAGATTACCCCGACACCTGGGTTTGCTCCATGAATCCTGATCCTGAGCAGGACCAGTGAGCCTTTCTCTAACAAGGGTTTCTGTTCCAATTTCCTTTCTGTTGCTATGACAGACAGTATAAACATAGGCATCTTAGGGGAAGATTTATTTGGCTTGCATTTTCAAGTTAATAGTCTATCATTGAGGGAAGTCAGGGCAGGAACTCAAGCAGAAACTTGAAGCAGAAACTATGGAAAAATGTTGCTTGCTGGCACTCAGGCTCATGCTTAGTGTTCTTGTTTAATTTTATGTTTATTGGATGTTTATGAGAGTATTAATATTGCTTGCATGTGTGTAAGTGCACCTGTGTCATGCAGTGCTTGTGGAGGTCAGAAGAAGGTATTGGATTCCCCTGGACAGATGATTGTTAGTGGTCATGTGGGTCATGGGAATTGAACCTGGGTCCTCTGAGGGGGCAGCCAGTGCTCTTAACCTCCAAGCAATTTCTCCATCCCCTTAGCTAGCTTTCTTATACAGCTCCAAATCCTTGGCTTGGGATGGCATGATCCATAGTTGGTATGCCTTCCTACATCAATTAATAATCAAGACAGTCTCCCACAGATTGGCTCAGGGCAATCTGATCTAGGCTTTCCTTAGTTGGGGCTTTCTTCCCATAGGACTATAAGCTATATCAAGCTGACAATTAAAACTAGCTAGGATGCTGCTGGGCGTGCTGGTGCACACTTTTAATCCTAGCACTTGGGAGGCAGAGGCAGGCGGATCTTTGTGAGTTCAAGGTCAGCCTGGTCTACAGAGTGAATTCTGGGACAGCTGGGGCTAGGGAGACCCTGTCTCAAAAAGACAAAAAAATAAATAAAACCCAAAAAACAAAAAACTAGCTAGACAATCCCTAAGCTACTTCCCACTGTTCCATCTACTCATCAGAATTTCTTTCCTTTTTTTTTTTTTTTCCTTCTTTTTTTGAGTCTGAGTCTCCCTGTAGCCACAGCTGGCCTAAAACTCATTATGAAGACCAGGCTGCCCTTGATCTCACAGAGATCCACCTGCCTCTTCCTCCTGAGTTCCTGGGAGCAACACCTGGTAGTAACTATTTCTCGAGGTCACATCTTCATATCTCTGAATGCTGCCTATATAATATGTGTCCAAGGAACACAAATGTCCTATAACATGTGCTACTTTCATACATTGGAAGCTCTGAGGTTTCAAAATAGCAGGTTGGATGAGGAGGGAGGAGGTCTTTACCATGTTAGAGACCTGTTTTGCCGTGGCCTTTTCTCTTTACAGCTGTGAGGCTTCTGAACAGAAGCAGAAAGTTCCACTGGGAACATTAAAAAAGGACCTAAAGACACAGGAAGAAAAGCAGAAGCAGCTGACAGAGAAGATTCGCCAGCAGCAGGAGAAGCTGGAGGCCCTTCAGGTATGTGGTCATGGGCAGTGGGATGGGAGCTTTCAGTGGCTTTTGCATCTCCTCCACTTACCATGTGGTGTCCCACCAAGGTTCCAGATCCCAAATTCTAGGTCCAGGTATTTTTTCAAGTACACCTTGCTTATTCTTTTGGATAACACACTTTTGTTGATGTACTCCAAAGTGGTCCAGTTTATTTATAATGTATAAGAACTCTAGAAAATATTAAGAAATGATCATCATGGGCTGGAGAGATGGCCTAGCGGTTAAGAGCGCCGACCGCTCTTACAGAGGACCCGGGTTCGATCCCCAGCACCCACTTGGCGGCCGAGAACCGTCTGTAACTCCAATTCCAGGAGAACTCCAGTTCCAGGGGAATCCGAGACCCTCTTCTGACCTCCGCGGCATTGCACGACACGGGTGCACAGACCTGCATGCAGACAGTACATTGATACACATACAGAAAAAAAAAAAAAAAAAAAATGATCATCCAATAGCTTTTCAACTGTTCTATTTGTCTTTTATTCCGTAGTTCCGAAATAGGGCCTCGCTAAGTTGTTCCGGCTGGTCTTAAATTCCAGATCCTCTTGCTTCAGCCTCTGGAGGAGCTAGGGTCAGGTCCAGTTTCCCATGAATTCCTATAGACAACACACATCTCTGTTTCTGCAGTGGCCACATACATCCCATGTATTTTTTATATAAGCATGTGTTACTTTCAGTGCCTAATAATTTTTTAAGCTACATTTCGGAAAGTTTTTTTTTTAAATAATTCATTATTTTATGTATGTACTCATGTTGTGCAGAGGTCAGAAGAGGGCATTGAATTCCCTTGGAACTGGAGTTATGGATGGTTGTTAGCTGCCATGTGGTTTCTGGGAATTGAACCTGGGTCCTCTGAAAGAGCAGCCAGTGCTCTTAACCGCTGAGTCATCTCCTTTCCCCTAATAATTTGATAATATACCTGAAGTAAAATTGCAAAAAAGTTGGCAAAATGATTACTTTCTATTATTTTTTAAGTAGCATATATGAGTATGCTTTGCAAAATTAATTTTTTAAAGTTGAATAATTTTTTTCTCACAGGTAGTTAATGTTTCTTATCTATATGTTTCATGATCCCTGTTTGTTACAAGAGCATTTTCATTTCTGTCTTTTCTGTATTGTACAGTGCTCTTTCACTAACTGAGAATGTCTTAAGCATGCTGAATTCCACTCACTTTTCTGGCTTTATCCCATTTTTCCTCATCTATTTAATCTTTTCCCATCTTTTAAAATTTCCTTAGAAATTTTATAGACCTTTCACAATCTCTGGGTTGCTGAATTAATTGTACATACTGTCTTTTAGTTGATGTGTGTGTGTGTGTGTGTGTGTGTGTATCCACTGCTACATCTATGTCAATATTTACATATAGTGAAGCTCCAAAAAGATTTTATTTCAGTGCACCAAGTTAATCATTATGTTTGCTTTACAGAAAACCACACCCATTCGCTCTCAAGCTGACCTGAAGAAATTGCCCTTAGAAGTGACCACCAGACCTTCCACTGAAGTAAACCCTAGGGATATGAGGGAGGTCAGGTTCCTCTAGTGTCTTAAGCTAGGCTCAATGTATTCATTCTCTGGGGGCTTTTTTTTTTTTCTTTTTTAGGAACCTGTGAGGAGACCTCAGCGTCCTCGGTCACCCCCTTTACCTGCGGTGATCAAGAATGCCCCTAGCCGACCCCCTTCCATGCAAGCTCCCAGACCAACTAGCCAACTTCGAAAAGCTTCTGTTATCAACAGTGCCCCCAAAGCTCCTGTTCTGGCAGCGCGAGCAGAAGCTAGTACCTCTAGGCTGCTTCAGCCATCTGAGGCACCCAGAAAATCTATAAACCCTCCTAGCAAGATTCCACCCCAACCCAGCCCTCCTGTGCAGCCCTTGATATCATCAATACTCCCCAACTCTAAGAACCTTCGGGAGGTACCTTCCCTCAAAGCCACCAAGACTCCAGTGGTCAAGAAGCCAGAGCCACCTGTTAAACACTCCATGGTGAGATGCTTTGTCTCCTCCAGGCTTCAGCTCATTAGCAGCGCCATAGGAATGGAATCTTACTGTACAAAAGCTGTTCTGCCCAGGAAAATCACTATCTCTAAAGCTTTTCTGATGCCTCTGAATAGGAGGAGCCTAGATAGCTGAAGAGACATGCTCAGAGGAACAGAGCAAGTTAGTTCTTTACCCGGGAAGCTCTTCCTTGCTTCCTCAAGCAAGCTTGAGTGACCACCACCATCATCTTATAGTGTGGACATAGATTGTAGCTTATAGTGACATGGCTGTGGTAGGCTTTGGCAGTGTCGAGGCAGTCTCAGCTAAGCAGGTTAAGCAGGGAGTAAGCTGAGAGGCTTCTCCTGTGATAGCTATTGTCAAAAGTCCTGTCCTCAAGGTGTCAGGTCCAGGAGGTTGCTTATATGTGTCTTGAGTAATTTTCAGGCAGAGATTGACATAAATCCCTCTGAATAATAGCTCCTTCAGGCTACAGGAAATCAGTCTGCATCTTGAGGGCTGAACGGCCCCTCTCATGCTTCTGGTCTTCTCCAGGTGACCTCTGGTCGGAAACGGAGTCTTGTGGTCTCTGATGAGGAAGAGGCTGAAGAAGAGGCTGAGAGAAGGAAAGAGAAGTGCAAACGGGGCAAGTTTGCTGTGAAGGAGGAGAAGAAGGAAGCAAGTGAGGTGGGTGGTCAATTTGAAGTTCTCTGGACTTGACTTCCTAGGGCTTGTGCTTGTTCCCATTGTGTGCATGGCCTGAGGTTTCAAGTCTAGTTGATCTCGTAAGGAATCTCTCACCCAGATGATTAGAAGTGTGGAGCCAGCCTTGAGTGAGAGTGGCTTTAATTACACAGGTCAGTATGACACTGCTGTATATCTAAGGACCTGGAATCACTTTGTTTCCCCATGTCTGTGATGTGCTGTTCTGTTTATAAAGGTGGCAGAAGGGTTGATACCTGGGGTACAGATTCTAGAAAGTGATTGCACCGCAACATAAGAAGAAATGGAAGTAGTGTTACAGCTGATAACCATGGGTGGCCAGTAACCCAAAAGTCTACCTTTTAGCAATCACTGAGGCTACCTCAATCTAACAGACTATTTTCCTTGTAGCTCTCAGACAGTGCTGAGGAAGAGGAGCCAGCTGAACTCAAGAAGGCTCAGAAAGGTAAGTTTGGGGAGGTTCCTTGTCAGCCTTCGCCATCCAGCAGCTTATTCCAAAAGGCTTAAGGAATCTTCTTAACTTTAGCAGAATTCTGAAGATAGTTATGTGTTCTTCTTGCTGTTTTGTTTTGTTTGTGGTGTTAGAGATTGAGCTCAGAGCTCAGATAACATGGATAACATGCTCCCAGCTCACTTTATGGAAAGAGATGAAGAGAATGTATATGTGTACTATTTTTGAGGCAGTCTCTCACTATGTAGCCCTCGAGTTTGCAGTCTTCTGGCTTAGTATTCCAAGTGCTAGAATCAAAAGCATGGGCTACCATGACTGGCTTGTATTTTTACTTTTTATTTTTTTTAAAGCCTTCTGCTTCTTGGAGAAGGAGTCAGGGTCTCTAGACTTCGGGTCCCAGCTAATTGGGAAAGAATCTAGGAGCTGCAAGCCATGGGGACTGCCTTGTACAAAGGTAGCCATGGCTGGGCTGGAGAGATTGCCTAGCGGTTAAGAGCGCCGACCGCTCTTACAGAGGACCCGGGTTCGATCCCCAGCACCCACATGGCGGCCGAGAACCGTCTGAAACTCCAATTCCAGGAGAACTTCAGTTCCAGGGGAATCTGACACCCTCTTCTGACCTCCGCGGCGTTGCACGACACGGGTGCACAAACTTGCATGCAGACAGTACATTCATACACATATGGAAATAAAATTAATAAAAAATAATAAAATAAAATAAAAACAAACAAAGGTAGCCATGGCTAAGCTGGCAACACTGATAGAGTTCTCCAGTTCTCACTTGTGTCTGAATTCTCAGATAAAGGGCTGCATGTGGAGGTACGTGTGAACAGGGAGTGGTACACAGGACGTGTTACTTCTGTGGAGATGGGCAAGAATGTGGTGCGGTGGAAGGTGAAGTTTGACTATGTGCCTACAGATACAACGCCAAGAGACCGCTGGTAATGCCTTCTTTTGGGAGAGCAGAATAACAAAAGTCAGCAGCCATTACATGTCAGAACAGACATTACAAGCTTTGTGTTCCCCATAGGGTGGAGAAAGGCAGTGAAGATGTACGGCTGATGAAGCCGCCTTCTCCAGAATATCAGAGCCCTGATACACAGCAAGAAGGTGGGGAGGAAGAAGCTGTGGTGGCCCAGCAGGCTGAGGCCTTGCCAGAGCCTTCCACCTCAGACTGTCTCCGCATTGAGCCTGATACAACTGCTCCAAGCACCAACAGTGAGACCATTGACCTGTTGGTCCAGATTCTCCGGTTTGTGTTTTTGTCTTTTTGTTTTCCCTACTTATGGCTAACAGCAGTTCTCTACTTTTTTTCATGTTTTTCTGAGTTCTTGTCCCTACTTTCCTACCTAGGAATTGCTTGCGGTATTTCCTGCCTCCCAGTTTCCCCATCTCCAAGATGGAGCTGTGTAATATGAATTCAGAAGAACTAATATCTTTTCCTCTGGTAAGTCTAATTTAACCTTTGGTTTTAATACCCCATCCCTCATCCATGTTTCTTGTGATTGCTAGTTGTGTGCCTCCATTTTACCAGTTTCCCTTCTTACTAAGGGATTTTTTGTGTTATGGAGAAAAGTGGTTTGAACAGGGCCTTGGCAACTGGTGTAGAGGGGGAAAAAACCTCATTCCAAAGAAAACTAGGGCTGCCTTTGTTTGGAGAAGGAATCAGGGTCTCTAGACTTCAGGTCCCAGCTAGTTGGGGAAGCATCTAGGAGCTGCAAACTATGGGGACTGCCTTGTACAAAGGTAGCCATGGCTAAGCTGGCAATACTGATGAGTTCTCCTGTTCTCACTTGTGTCTGAATTCTCAGATAAAGGGCTGCATGTGGAGGTATGTGTGAACAGGGAGTGGTACACAGGACGTGTTACTTCTGTGGAGATGGGCAAGAATGTGGTGTGGTGGAAGGTGAAGTTTGTGAGCAGAGACTGAGACCAAGGGTGGGGGGGGGTTTCAGGGCACCAAATTATTACCTAACTACATTCTGTGTAGGAAATAAAGGGTAGGCGAAAGTTTGAGCTGAAGGAATTGACAGTTGGAACCATGTCCAGAACCAGTTAATTATAGGTAAATAAATACTCAGCTTTGCCACTGTATGAAAGTAGCCAGAAGTTAGTCCATCAAGGAATAGATAATGGCTGTATTCAAAAAAAGCTTTATTTACAGAAACAGCAAGCTCATTAGGTGTGCTGCCTTAGCAGTATGTTTGAGTAGGACAGATGAGTGGGAAAAAGAGGACAGGAAGTGAGAGGGTGGGAATGGGAGCCAGGCTGGAGTGGGCCAGTGAATGAAAAGGCTAGCATGGGTTGTTGCCCTCTCTCACTGGCTGGCAGTTGACAGGAAGAGGCAGAGTCCACATGCTTTCCTGTAGGGAACTGGAGACTCACCAGGAAAGAAAACAGCTGTGAGTGAGCCATGTTTCTGTTGATGTGCAGTGGGTAGAGATAGGAAGGTTGGGGCTTGGAGGTGGACGTTTCAGTCATTCCCATCAGCTCTGAAGTTCATATTTAGTGTAGGACTAGTTCAGTTTTTCAAGAGTATCTGGGACAGGGATCTTTATGTAACAGTTATGTGCTAGGGACAGTTTGCCAGAAAGAAAAATGATTTTTTTTTTGTTTTTTTTTTTTTGTCTTTTTGAGACAGGGTCTCTCTGGAGCTCCAGCTGTCCTGGAACTCACTATGTAGACCTTAAACTCCATTCACCTGCCTCTGCCTCCTGAGTGCTAGGATTAAAGGTGTGCACCACCATGCCGGGCTTATCTTACCACTTTCAAAAAAAATAAACTAGGAGTTGAAATTAAAATAAACTAGGAGTTGAAGTCAGTGAGAGAGCTTAGATTCTAACACAGGCACTTATTTGGACTGATGTTGTATTTTACATAGTGTTGTCAGTCTTCCTGTGAAATGATAGGGCATGATGCTTGGTGAGGAGTTAGCAGGTGGCAGGACTCATGACAGGCTTTAGCTTTGCCCTTGTTTAGACTAGAACTCTCCAAAGATCCTAGGAAAAAACAGCCGATAGGACTGGCTAGGTCTGGCTGGCATCTTCTTGCATTTAGGTTTGTTGCTTTTGGCTTAAAATTGTTGCCAAACTCAGAGCAAAAGCCTGGGGACAGCTGGACCTCTTGCAATGGGCACTGCTGCTGATCCAAAACAAAATAATTGTGTCTAAAAATAGTGTCCACCTTGTTTTTGTAAAAGGAGTTACCAGTACCAGATCTGGTTGTAATTTCTAAAATCAAACTTTTTTTTTCAAGCCCAAGTTCATTATGCCCTTATTAGTCTATAAATGGTCTTCTTGTCATTGCAGACCAGTTCCATAGAATTTTAGATCTTTCTTCTTGTCATTGCAGACCAGTTCCATAGAATTTTAGATCTTGTTTCTAACAGCAGCCTATGGTTCTACAGTAACTTCAAAATTAAAAAGTTTAAAGGGAACACAATTGCCTTTAAAACATTGTATATGAATTTTAATGCTATGCACCCAGCTTGAAGTTCATTTTGTGCTGCCAAGGGTTTGTGTATGTGTGTGCAGAACATGAAGTTTCTCTTGTCATCTTGATATGAGATCATAGTCCAGATTGTAAGGTAAATGTCACAGGTAAACACTTGCCAGTAATAGTCAAAAGCCTCTCAATGCAGATAACTCATGCATCTTCATAGATGTAAATAAAAAGTTGGTCAGATTGCCAAGTGGCCAGCTAGGAGCTATGGTTGTTTTTATCCGTGAAAATAACTTCCTCTGTAGTGGTTTCTGACTAAATCATATTGAGATACTGCTTAAAAAAAATTTTTTTTTTACACTGCCTTTTCAAAGGCAGCCTGCCTAGAAAACACTGCTCCTCCCCTTGGTGGTTATAAAAGGCTCTGATGCTGGACAGCTATCTACTATACAAATCTGGGGATAATTGGTGGTGGTGGTAGGTACACTATGTTGACTTGAAAGTCTAGAGTTGATAATAGTATAATTGAGCTGGGGAGTGATCCCATGATCTTTTTTTTTCCCCATCTAGAAAGGTAAAACTTACCTTTCAGTTTAGTCACCACTTGCTGAGTACATTGTGTCCTCATCCTCATGCCAGCCCCAAAGGATAAGCATTAAGGTCTCTCTACCCTAGGAAGACAGCTTTCTCCTTGTACTGAGTTATTCTTTCAAATTTAGAAGGAAACAGTTAGTTTGTTTACCTAGGAACCCTGGGAACTCAGGGCCCTTACTGCCTACCATGCTTCCTTCTACAGAAAGAGTACTTCAGGCAGTATGAAGTGGGGCTCCAGAATCTCTGCCATTCCTACCAAAGCCGTGCGGACTCTCGGGCCAAGGCCTCAGAGGAGAGCCTGCGCATCTCTGAGAAAAAGCTCCGTGAGACAGAGGAGAAGTTACAGAAGCTGAGGACCAACATTGTAGCACTCCTGCAAAAGGTGCAGGAGGTGAGCCTGGCAGCCTTCTCGTAGAAGCTAGACTAACTGGTCTCAGGGAGGGGTCGGGTTCCTTCTCCTGCCTTCTCATAGGACTCTGTCCACTCAGGAATCTGTTTCCAACCCTGACCAAAGGGCTTGTGGTATAGCTGCCTGGGGCTCATCCCAGCCAGACCCCACTACTGAACTGATTTTGTCCTGTTTTACTATTCATATGTACAACTTTCTCTTGAGAACCCTCCAAACCATAAAACAATTTTTGCTTTTCCCAGGTATGATTGAGTAGTCCAGCAGGAGGGGCTGCCCCTCAGGGATTGGGTCTATCCTTCCTGTAAGATAGTAGACACATGAGGGCCCTATCTCAGCCTGCCCTGGGGTCTGGGGGAGAACAAGCCAGGAAAGAGAAGGTCTCTATTCCGACACCTCACAGTCTGGTGGAGTAGCCTAGAATGGAGGCGATGCTGCAAAGTTTCTAATGAAAGACTGAACATTGGGAGAAGTCACTTGAGTGGGGTGTTCACGGTGGACTCTGAGGAGGCATTTGAGCTAAGTTTGACTATGACAAGGGCTAGACATGATTGCTTTGGGCAGAGGTAAAATGAATAGAACTTGGGCCAAGTTGTGGGGAGTAGGAGAGCAGGACCTGTAATGAAGCATATGGTTTGAGCCTGAGAGGACCAGGAAGTCACTGGAGGGGAGTGGCATAGTCCACTTTTCAAGTTAATAGGAGGAATTCAGGTTAGAACCAGGGAACCAGCCCTGCGAGAAAGTTCTCATGCTTTTTTGAGCATCAGTATTGAGCGGTGACAGTGAGAAAGGTTTAACCCTGCTTTCCTGCCGCAGCTGACCCCCCACCCCACTCTGTTCCAGGACATAGACATCAACACAGATGATGAGCTGGATGCCTACATTGAGGACCTCATCACCAAGGGGGACTGAGGGGCTGGCAGGCAGATCAGCTCCCCTGCCCTCTTATCCCTCAACACAGCAGCTTCTGGGGAGGGCAATTTAATTTGTGAGTTGGTGGACTTAGGTTTTATTCACGTGGGACATTGTGATTTGGGAGCGAGAGTCTGATTCTTTGAATATTTATTTTTTAAGAGAAGAAGCTATGCCTGCTGTGAGACCAACACCTCTTTTGTGTGACTTGGAAAGGGCGGAATCTTCACACTTTTTTGCCACACCAGGTGTGGAGTCTGAGCCATTCAGCTCTTGGCACCTGAGATAGCATGAAGCAAGCACTGACTTGGAGTTGAAGAAGCTCCAAGGGCAGGAATGATTTTTTTTTTCCTACTAGTATAACAGGGGATGTGTGGAATGGGCATGGGAGAGAACTCCCCAGAGCCGTGTGGTCCCAGGGGTTCAGTTACTGGAGATCCACAAGGGGCTGTGGTCAGAGCAGGCTCAGCATCGGAAAGATTGTCCCTGTCACAGATCTCCTGGTTTCTAGTCAGGGGTGTGAGGGTCTGCAGGCTATCCAAGCACCTCTCAGACAATTTAGAGACTGATTCTTCTTGTTCAAACTTCCCACATACCACCTAATTTCTTACTGAAGGAGCCATTTCCAGAGTCATCCAGGCGTAAACAGCTCTGACTGTTGGATTGCTGGGCTGGATAGCACTCTGAAGGTTGGAACTCCAAAGGATTCTTGAGGGAAGGTACGGGTGTGTAAAAGAGCTCTCTGGAGGAGAAGCTTCCTCAGTGGTGCTAGTTTCCTGGAGAGCCTTTGCTGCTGCTTTTCTACTTCCTCTACTGGGCCCCAGAGTGCTGCCCCAGAAGCCATGTTCTTCAGACAACTACTCAAGATAATGTTAATAATGCAAGAACTATTGAGTTTAACCTGACGGCCATGGGAAGAATTCTGACTACATTTTTCCCAACTCTTCTAATTCCTGTTCAAGACTGCTGAAGACAGACTATGACTTTGTACCACTGATCTATGATTCAAACCACCTCAGATGTGTTTCCTCCATCTTCCCAAACTAAGTAGCAGTGGCTGCCATCTCTGTGCCCTGGGGGGTCTTCAAAGGATGGGGAAGTGGTAGTGAAGGGCCTTGGCCACAGAATTCCAAAGTCCCCATCTGTGCACATATGGTTAAGCCCCTGTTGGGATCTGGGTTTTCCCAGACCACATTCCTGTTGGAGGGATGTTTTGGGGTGGGGGATACCATTCAGAAATGATCTTCTTTGGAACATCCAACAGGTTGGGGTTTTCTGAGTTGGTGTGCCCCTCTCATTCTGCTTTCTGTTGACGAAATCTAGTGTATGTTTTGTTTTTGTCCCTACTGTTTAAAAGGAAGTTAGTCCTGCATTTTTATTGGCAGGTAATACCCTTTTTATTTTTTTTTTTACTTACATATGTAATCAAAATTCATTACTAAATTTCTACTTGTGAGACTTGTGAATTCAGTCTACATTCTTATTTTAAAATATAGGACTGTTCTCTTCATTAAGTCTCCTTGTTTTCAGCTTCACTCCTTAGACTGGGAAGGAAAAAGCATTCCTATATGTTTTAGCTTCTGAATGTTAAATCCAATCTCAGCTTTGCTGAATGGAGCTTATTTCTCAAGCCGATGCCCCACTGTTTTGGATGGGAAGATTAAGTGTATGGATTTTCCTGGCAACATCAGGAATACCTGACCTGCTTGGAACTATCTGATGACCTGGGAGGAGGGTGATGGTCTGCCTTATCTGTGGCAGGAATGTTGGAGCAAGGCTGCAGGAAAAGTGAAGGCAGCAATCCCTGGCTTTAAAGGAGAAGGAGAGGGATTTTTTTTTTTTTTTTTGACACATGGACATGGTAAAAATACAAAAACTGTAAAAAAAAAAAAAATCAGGACCATAAAAAGCAAGGGTCTCTTCTACTTGATCCCCAAGTTCTTCCTCAGAGTATCCCATCTTGAGTGCCCACATCTGCCATCTTGTTTCTACGTTTTCTGCCAAGCATATCTTGGGTCCTGGTTCAGATTGACCTGTATGGGTCTGCTTTATTCAGAACAGGGCATTTCATTATTCTTGGATGTATTATTTAACAGTCTTAAAACATTTGGTTTTCTAAATACTTATGATGAATGTGCATAAAGGTCTATAGAGGGCAAATTCTAAAAGTGGGTCTATGGTACATTAACATTCCCATACTGCTTCCAGATTCAGCTCTAGAATGTGAATCTCCAACCCTAACTTAATGTAAAAGTGAAGTTTTTAGTCGGTTTTAATGAGCTTGAGCATTTTTATTATGTGTGTGTGGTATGGGGGTATGAATAGTTCTGAATCTAGGGTTAAGGACCATAGTTTTCAAAATCTACCTTGCTGGACCCCTCAGCCCGAAGTGTTCCGGGGATTTAGGATTTACGACCCTATTTGGGGGTGAATGCTATTACCAGGTCAGAACAAGGACATGACATTCTTGTTTACTAAAGGAAAGCATGGATTAGTAACAGACTGAGGCAACTGATCTGTTTTGTCTCCGTGACAAGGCTTTTTTTCCTGAGAGGCTTTTGTTCAGTTCCGCAAGTCTGCACGACTTGGAGATCCAGTAGTGTTATCTAATTAGTCAACACTTTTGAGCTTGAATGATCAAGCTCCAAACATTCATTTACACAGAATTCAAAGTGGACATGTTTTCTGCTTTGGTTGACTACTTAACTACTGGAAGGTCATCCAGCAGTTGTGTGAGCCCAGTTCCCAAGGATATCCTGAGAATTCCACTGCAGGGTTCTGGCCTTTGTTGAAGAGGGAACTTCAGGAGCTCCCATTTTTTAAAGAAAGTCTGGCTATTTTTATTCAGTAACTTCCCAGGTGCCAGGTCCATCCAGGGCCACTGATGTGTTCAACAGAAACTTCCTTTTTCCTGTTTGCAAGGCAGACAAGTCACTCCACTGGTTCCCTGTTCCTCCTCTTAAAGGGGTTGGATGACAGGTCTTCCAGTTTAATCTGCCTCGGGAACAGGGTTTCACCTGGGTTTGGCCCACATTTAGAGAAAACTAGCAGTTCTGGAGCTATTGTGGTTAAAGCTCAAATGGGGCCTGGAACCTCTTGCTGTCTGGATCCCGCGTTTTCAGTTGCAGGCCTGCTGCCTGTAGGCCTTCAGCTGTTGGCTCACGTAGGGTTGTAGTGCTTTCTCCAGCGCTGCTACTTTAGCCAGTTTCATCAGTATCCCAAAGAGAGGTCTAGGCTTCCATTCACCCCCTGCCTAGAGCTACACTACACATCCTTGTACTATTTCCGGGGGCTCTCATTCTCAGCAGTAATCAGCCAAGACCTGGAAGGTGGAATGGCACCTACCCACTGAGAAGGTAAGACGAGTGTCCTGCAGACTTGTCCGGGATGCTTCCAGGATTCCCGGGGGCCTTTGCTCTCTCGTTTCTTACAAAGTTGTGGTCAGCTCTACTCTGCTACTATGCCTTACTGCCCCCTCCTCACTCAGGGCTCCTGGTGCACCCTCCCAGATCTCTCAATAGGATAGTTTGGGATGCTACAGTGGGCAAGGGAGGAGAACCCGACTCTTTAATCTCATGCCACAAGGACCACACCTGCCTAAGGGTTATAAGTTCTCACCTGACCCAGAGGATACAGCACCTCAGTACCCAGCCATCTTTCCGGAGGTGGCTAATGTTCAGTTCCAAGGGACACCGGCTTTCTCCCAACTGACCAGTGGTGGCATTCTGTGGCACGTGCGGCGGTCCAACCCAGACAGCACCTGCGCTCCTATAGGTTGCCTGTCCGCTGTTGCGCATGCGCGTTGGAACCAGCTTGTACTACAAGAAGACATCAGGAAGGCAGCCCGTAGGGACTCCAAATCCTGAGGGTAACGGGTGAGCAAGGGTTAACCCCCACGAAAGCGGAAAAGTTGGTGTGCTTTTGTTTTTATCTGAGTATTCAGTCTAGAGTGCAGATGAAACTTTGTTTTAGGGGTATTTGTTTTGTTGAGGTTTTTTTTTTTTTTTTTTTTTTTTTTTTTGTTTTTTGAGACAGGATCTCCCTGTAGCCCCAGCTGTCCTGGAACTCGCTCTGTAGACCAGGCTGGCCTTGAGCTCACAAAGATTCGCCTGCCTCTGCCTCCTGAGTGCTAGGATTAAAGGCGTGCGCCACCACGCCCGGCTGTTTTGTTGAGTTTTTTTTAAAGTTATTTTTTTTGAGGCAGGGTGTCCTGTAGCCCTAGCTGGCCTACAACTTGCTATGCAGAATAGGCTGGCCTCCAACTCATTGAGTTCCTACTACCTCTGCCTCTGGAGTACTGGGATTATTTTATGAGTAGGAGTGTTTTGTCTGCATGTATGTAAGTGCACCATATGTGTACTTATTGCCCCCAGACTACAAGTAATATTTTCTGCAAAGGTGGAGGGCATGGAAAGGAAGGCAGCATGCACACCCCTTTTGCCTGAAAGGGCCAGCCTGCATATAGGGTTGTAGGCCTTTCCTGGAAGGTATGCACCTGAGACCATGTCTTGCACAACTTCGATTTTTCTTCATTTGTGGTGTCTATTGAAAGGTAAACATTTTTAGGTATGGCACCTTCCTGTTTTGCTGGGGAAAATCCCTCCCCAACTCTTCCTTACAGACATTCATTTTGTTGAAATAATTTTTTGTTTTTATTTCAGTCTTTGGAATTTTAATCAGTAAAGCAAGATTGCAAGCTTTTCTCCCAGGTGGATATTGACTTGTTATAACTGTGCTTAAAAAATATAATTTCACCAGGTGTGGTGGCACATGCCTTTAATCCTAGCACTTGGGAGGCAGAGGCAGGTGGATCTCTGTGAGTTCAAGGCCAGCCTGGTCTACAGGGTGAGTTCCAGGGCAGCCAGAGCTACAGGGAGACCCTGTCTCAAAGAGACCAAAAAAAAAAAAAAATTCATTAAATGTAAATATGTTTTGAGAGTGTTGACATCTTTTATAACAGTAATCTTCCTGGGTGATACAAAATGGGATCATACAAAATGGTTTTCTGTTCAAGATTTCTTTTAAGAGTCTGGAGATCTCAACCCCCCCCCCAAAAAAAAAAAAGTCTGGAGGGAGGGCTCTGCAATTGAGAGCACTTTTCTACTCTTTCATGTGGTTCACAACTGCCTCTAGCTCTAGCTCTAGGGAATCTGATGGCCTCTGTGAATGCTCATGCGTGCCCACAAACATAATCTGAAAAGATTTCTTGCCAGGAGTGATGATGCACAGCTTTAATCCCAGTACTCAGGAGGCAGGGCAGGAGGACTTATTAGTTCAAGGATAGCCTGGTTTATATTGTGGGGTCTATGCCAGCTGGGGCTACGGGGAGACCCTGTCTCAAGAACACACACAAAAGAACCCCAACTTTTTTTGGATCATTTTTTAATTTTTATGTTTTAATTTATTTATTTATTGGTATTTTTGAGACAGGGCCTCCCTGTAGCCCCAGCTGTCCTGGAACTCACTATGTAGACCAGGCTGGCCTTGAACCACTGAGATCCTTCTGCTTCTGCCTCCCAAGTGCTAGGATGAAAGGTGTGTGCCACCACTCTCGGTGGATCTTTTTTTTTTTTTTTTGAGACAGGGTCTCCATGTAGCCCCAGGTGTCCTGGAACTCACTCTGCAGACCAGGCTGGCCTTGAACACACAGAGATCTGCCTACCTCTGCCTGGTAGATCATTTCTTTAGAATTCTTTTTCTGTGACTAAAGCTTTATAATTTCTTCATACAGCTTTAATAAATTTCTGATTAAAGCTTATTCCTGGTTTATGGTTTCACTACTGTGATGGAATACTCTTCCCCCATCTCTAGTGCTTACTGGATATTAATATGAAGAATAGCCAGTAAGCAACATCAGGTGATTTATGTTTATCCTATGAACTTAGTTATAAAAAAGCCTGTTTAAAATTTTTTATTTTATGTGTATGAGTGTATTGCCTGTATTTAAATAAGTGCACCCATATTCTTAAATGCTCTTGGAGGTCAGAAGAGGTCATCAGATTCCCCTGCAACTGGTTCTTAGCCGCCATGTGGATGCTGGGATGTGAACCAGGGTCCTCTGCAAGAGCAGCCAGTCCTCTTAACCACTAAGACATCTCTCCAGCCCATAAATTTGTATATTATGGACAATTTGGAAATTTGGCAGTACCAGTTTAATTATTGTTTATCTTCAGTGAAATAGTTTTCTGTTTTTTTTTCTGGGTTTTTGTTTGTCTGGATTTTGGTGGGAACAGATACTGGCAGATTGAACCCAAAGCCTTGTTCAAATGCTCTACTGCTAAGCTATATTCCTAACCACCACCTCTGGTGGTGAGACAGTCTGGCTTGGTTGTCCAAGCTTGTCCTTGAACTCATTCCATAGTCCAAGACCTTGAGTTTGAGATCCTCCTGCCTCTGAGTAGCTGGGATTACAGACTTACACCACTAGGCCTGTCTTGACTTTTAAAAAATAATTCTTTTAGTATACACTAATTATACATAATAATGGCTTTCATTATGGCGTTTTCATACATGCACACAGTATATTTTGATCATATTCACCTTTTTACCCTCTCCTGTCCCCTTTCACTGCCACTGATCCCTCTCTTCTTCCCAACTCACTCTACTACGTTTCTGGGGTGTGTGTGTGTGTGTGTGTGTGTGTGTGTGTGACTCAATGGGCATTTTACCAGTGGCTATACCATTGAAGAAAATGTCTCTCCCACCACCAGCCATTAATTGCATAACAATATTCAGGGAAGAGTGGGCTCCCATGAGCTCCTCTTTCCATGACAAGGTGTTTACAGGACCAATCTTGTGGAAATCGAGTGCAAATAATCACAGCTGATGTGAGTTTGAGAGTGTGACAGCCATATAATGCCCAGAAGTCAGTGTTCTGTACCTTTCACCCCATCTTCCTGGGTCTTATTCTTTCTGCTTGTATTTCGCAGTGTTCCCTGAGCATTGGAAGGGGTCCTGTTCATGGCTGGGCACTCAGTAGTCATTTATTCTCAGTACTTTGATCAATTGCGATGCTTTGTATCAGGAACTAGTTATTGCTGACCACTTCAAAAAGAAGTTTCTCTGACCAAAGTTGACAGCAGCATTAATCTGTTGGCATAAATGTACTTACTTAAAAGACAATTCAATAGGCATATCATATGTCCATTTAGCAAAATTAACAATAGCTTCCCTACTAGGGCCTATAACCTGTAGTGCTGTGGACTCTATATTGATTTATACTACTAGGTACAATCTATTCTGTGGAGGGAGTCTCAAATCTGATCAGGTTCACCCCATAACAGGCTTGCCACCTTGCTGGGCTGGTGAAATCTTTTTTTTTTTTTGGTCTTTTTGAGACAGGGTCTCCCTGTAGCCCCAGCTGTCCTGGAACTTACCTTGTAGACCAGGCTGGCCTTGAACCCAGAGATCCGCCTGTCTCTGCCTCCCAAGTGCTAGAATTAAAGGCGTGTGCCACCACGCCCGGCTGGGCTGGTGAAATCTTTAGTGTGTGTGTGTGTGTGTGTGTGTGTGTGTGTGTGTGTGTGTGTTGTGTTATCTGCACATAAGGATAGTTTGACTTTTTTTCCCATTTGTTTCCCTTTTGTTTCTTGTCCTATTACTTTAGCCAAGATTTCCAGCACTATATTAAGAATGGGGAAAGTGGACATCCTTGTCTTGTTCCTGATTGTAGAGTTTTTTCCCATTTAGTATAGTATTGGCTATAGGTTTGTTGTATATAGCTTTTATTAAATTATGTTCCTTCTATCCCCAATTTATTCAAGGCTTTTATTATGAAGAGATGTTGGATTTTATCTAAAGCCTGTTCTATATCTATTGAGATGTGATTTCTGTCCTTGACTCCATTTATGTATGTATTATATTTATTGATATGCATATATTGAACCATTCTGCATTCTTGCAATAAAACCAATTTGACCATGGTGATCTTTTTTATGTGTTCTTGAATTTGGTTTTTAGATATTTTGTTGAGAATTTCTGCATCTATGTTCAAGATTGGTCTATAATTTATTGTTGCTGTTGTTGTTGTTGTTGTTGTGTCTTTACCTGGTTTTGAGCCAGGGTGATACCAGTTTAAGAGTTTGGTATTGTTTATTTCCAATTTTATGGTATAGTTGGAGAATTTTTGTGTGATCATTGAAGATCTGGTAGAACTTATCAGTGCATCGTTTGTGAACCTGGATTTTTTTCAGTTGGGAGATTTTTATTACTGTTTCAATATCACTGCTTCCTTATAGATTTATCTCATCTTTAATTTTGGTAGGTCACAGGAATCTAGACATTCACCCTTTTTTAAAAGGTTTTCCAAGTTAATGGAATATATAGTTTTAAGGTCTGTCCTAATGATTTTCAAGTTTCATTGGTGTCTGTATAGTGGTTCTCTTTTCATCTCTAATTTTATTAATTTGGGTGTTCTTTATTTTGGTTAGTTTGGCTAAGGGTTTGTTGGGCTTAACTTTTCAAAGAAACAACTCTTTGTTTCATTGTATTTTTTATTCCTATTTCATTAATTTCTGCCTTGATCTTAATTATGTGTTTCTACCTACTGATTTGGGGTTTGTTTTATTTTTTATTTTATTTAAAAACATTTTATTATTTTTATTTTATGTGTATGAGTGTATTGCCTGCATGTATGTAAGTGCGCCCATGTTGTGCAATGCCCACAGAGGTTAAAAGAGGGAATTGGATTCCCCTGGAAATGGAATTACAGATGGTTGTAAGCCACCATGTGGGTGCTGGGAACAAAACCCAGGTCCTTTGCAAGAGTAGCCGGTGTTTTTAATTGCTGAGCCATCTATCCAGCCCTGGGTTTGGCTTATTCTTATTCTTCTAAGACCCTAAGGTGCATTATTAAGTTATTTAAGATCTTCTGATTTCTTTCTGTGTGTATGTATGTGAGCATGTATAGGTGCATGTTGATATATGTGTGGTACATGTATGTGTGTGGAGGCCAGAGGATAACCTCAGATGTTATCTTTTTTTTTAAATTTTTTTAAAATTTTATTTATTTCTGTATGTGTATGAATGTACTGTCTGCATGCAGGTTTGTGCACCCGTGTCGTGCAATGCCGCGGAGGTCAGAAGAGGGTGTCGGATTCCCCTGGAACTGGAGTTCTCCTGGGATTGGAGTTACAGATGG
>VZQC01002949.1:697734-725729 GCA_009823505.1 Rhizomys pruinosus
CGGGGGGGGGGGGGGGGGGGGGGGGGGGGGGGGGGGTGGGGGGGGTGAGGGGGCCGGACCTTCCGCTGAGCTCAGGAGATCTCAAATCCTGTAGTGTTTTCATTTTCATTTGAATATAGGTAAGTTTTGATTTCCTTTTTGATTTCTTCAGTGACCCATTTATTTTTTAGTAGTGTGTTGTTTAATCTCCATGAGTTTATAGGTCCTATAGTTTCTCTTACTAATTTGTTTTATTCCATTGTAATTAGATAGGCAATGAATTATTTATATATTCCTATTTTATAGAAAGTTCCACAGGCTGCTATGAAGAATGCGTATTTTGGATAATTTGGTTAGAATGGTTTGTAGATGTCTATTAAGTCCATTTGATCATGATGCCATTTACTTCAACTGTTTTTCCCCCCCTTTGGGATGACCTGTTGTTATGTGGTGAGAGTTACTGAAGTTACTCTTATGGTGGGATTAACCTGTGACTTTATATCTGGTTGTATTTGTTTAATGAAATTGGGTGTGTCTTTGTTGCTTTTGTGTCTAGAATTGTATTTTCTTGATGGAGCATCCGCTTAATCAGTAAGAAGTTAAAAAAAAAATCTCTCACTCGGCATGGTAGTGCACGCCTTTAATCCTAGCACTTGGGAGGTAGAGGCAGGTGGATCTCTGTGAGTTCAAGGCCAGCCTGGTTTACAGAGCAAATTACAGGACAGCTGGAGCTCCAGGGAGACCCTGTCTCAAAAAGACCCCCCCCCAAAAAAAAACCTCTCATAATTGGTTTGGTTTGAAGTCTATATTGTCAGGTGTTAGGACAGTGACGCCTGCCTGCTTCCTACTTCCATTCACTTGTATTTTGATCAGGGAATTGAGACCATTAATATTCAGTTATTCCTGTCATTTTGTTGATTTTAGAGTTCTTGTTTTCCTATTCCTTCCTTGCTTAACTATTATTATTCAAGTGTGGTTCATTCTTTTTCTTCAGTCTATTTCAAGTGTCTTCTGAAGAGCTGGCTTAGTGATCATTAATTTTTTTTAACTTGTTTTTAATGTGGAAGGGTTTTCTTTCTCTTTCAGTTAAGGCCACCAGTGGGTTTTTTTGGTAAGGTTTGGCATTTGTTGTCTTTCAGAACTTCAGATACATCATTCCAAGCCTTCCTGGTGTTGTGTGAGACTTTCCCTAGGGAGATATAACACATGTCTATTTACCATAGAAAAGGAACTTTTGTAATGGTTGCACCAAAGTCCAATTTCTCAAGCCAGTGAATTTTTATTGGGGTTACTAACAGGGCTTTGAGTGAGGGGTTACTTGTGGGAGCAGAGATAACTCAAAAGCAGTTGCATCACCCAAAGCCCGATCCAACATGGGCGATGACTCACAAAAGCTGCAACTGTGGAGCTTTCTGCACAATTTGGAGGCAGCTCCATAAGTCAGAGAACCTCCTTTTCAGCTTGGGTGTCCTCCTCTAATAGTTGTTAGCTCCTTCTGGAAAGCTGGGGAGGGGGTTTCTAGAGAGATGCAAGTACCAGATATGTGACACTTACCTCCCGAGTCTCAGAGCCTCACTCTCTACCTGGAGGGAGTATTTTATTTTGGAGGGAGCTGCTATACAGCATGTGGCTTTTAAAGTTTCTGCTGAGAGCCGGGTGTGGTGGCGCACGCCTTTAATCCTAGCACTTGGGAGGCAGAGGCAGGCGGATCTTTGTGAGTTCAAGGCCAGCCTGGTCTACAGAGTGAGTTCCAGGACAACTGGGGCTACAGGGAGACCCTGTCTCAAAAAGACAAAATAAATAAATAAATAAATAAATAAATAAATAAATAAAGTTTCTGCTGAGAAATCTATTACTCTCATAGGCCAGCCTTTATATGTTACTTGGTGCTTTTTGCATAGCTGATGCAACATGATGCCACCTTGGACTTGGGCGTGGCCATGGCAAGTAAAGCAGAAGAATATCCAGTTTGGTTGTTACAGTGATGGAGCTATTGAAACTCCCTAGCAGATGGGGAAGGGAAGACGAGCCTCACCAGGGATTCTGGCCATTGCTCCTCAGCAGCTGCAAGTGATCTTGAGAGGTGCTAGAGTATGTAGGTAATTGAAGAGGAACTGAACTGGGGACTCCATAATATGGCTCCTATGAAGTTGCTGTCCATGATGGTGTGGAACTTCGTGATGCTGTAGCTGTTTGGGGGTCACTGACTCTTCCATAAGTAACCCAGTGCTCTCTAAATGAGAGAAATAAACTCATAAACTCATTAGTTTACCAAGAAGTCTTTGGTGGCATCGTTACTTTGGTTTGGTCATGGGTGCACCTGTGGGATGAACATGTCAGAAATACGAATGAAATGTACTGTCTTTAAAAAAAAAATAAGGCGGGCTGGAGAGATGGCCTAGCGGTTAAGAGCGCCGACCGCTCTTACAGAGGACCCGGGTTCGATCCCCAGCACCCACATGGCGGCCAAGAACCGTCTGGAACTCCAATTCCAGGAGAACTCCAGTTCCAGGGGAATCCGAGACCTTCTTCTGACCTCCGCGGCATTGCACGACACGGGTGCGCAGACTTGCATGCAGACAGTACATTCATACACATACAGAAATAAATAAAAATTAATAAAAAAAAAATAAATAAGGGAGCTGCTGGGCGTGGTGGTGCACACCTTTAATCCCATGGCTGGGAGGCCGAGGCAGGTGGATCTCTGAGTTCAAGACCAGCCTGGTCTACATAGTGAGTTCCAGGATATCTAGAGCTACATGGAGACCCTGTCTCAAAAAGACCTAATTAATTTTAAAACTTAAAAAGGGAGCCTTTACCTTTATAGTGTAAATTAATGACTTCAAAAGTCAACTGCAATCTACATTTTCTTTATTTCCAGTTTGTTGTTCTCAGTAGGGGGCCTGTGGACTCAGAGGCTATGAGTCCTGGATTCACATGATAACAATTTGTGTGAGATTAAAGTGTGTAGGGGGCTGGAGAGATGGTTCAGGCAATTAAGAGCATTGGTGGCTCTTGCAGAGAACCCAGGTTTGAATCTGACAACCAGGGGATTAGATGCTGTCCTCTGTTCTCTGTGGGCATTGCATGACACAAGGGTAGGCATAACACACACACACAAATTTTAAGAATTTTAAAAAGATTAAAGTGTGTATTCAGTGTTGCACCCTGCTCTCAAAGTCTTTTCACTGTTGTAATAGAGCTAACGTTTCTGAATATGTCTGTTGTAGCTTGTAACATTACAGTTTCTTAGTCATGATTTTATGACTCTGGCTATGTGTAGGAATTCCTAAATCTTAAAGATTCTTACTAGAATCCTCCTTCCCCCTTTAAATTAGCCAACTGACTTTAGATTGTGCAGCTAAACTTTGATTAATGAGGAACAGCCAAGCTCTCTTTCCCTTAGTTACAAAAGGGAGAGGCCATCTTGTTGGATTCAGAGCACTTTGAAACCCTTCTGCAGAAATAAAACCTTGCCCTACCAAAATGTTTTGGATTATGTGGTCAGTTTGTTGGGACTCCAGGCCATTTCTAATAAACAGGCATGTCTTCGGGAAAAGTCAGTGCAAAAAAGCTCTTCTTTTTGCTCCTTCAACATACTTTGTGTATTTAGTAGTTTAGTATGATGGGGGGAAGTTCTTTTCTGGTCTTGCCAAGTGTTCTGCGTGTCTCCTGTTGTATGGATTGTAACCTCTTTCCCTAATTTTTGGAAATTTTCTGCTCTGGTTTTGAAAACATTTTCTGTGCCTTTAGAGGAAATCCTTGTCCACATCTTGAAAGTACTACCTTATTGTCTTCATTCTTGTTGAATGCTCCCGCCTTGTCTTCAAGCTTAGCTATTCTGTCCTGTCCTTGGATCCAGTGTATTGGTGAGGCTTTCCACAGAGCTTTTTATTTGGCTTTTTCAATTCTAGTATTGCAGTTTCTTTTTTTTTTTTTGATTTTTTTTTTTTTTTTTTTTTTCTCTTTTTTTTTTTTTATTGACTTCATTTCATTCAGCTGTTTGTGTTCCTTTGGAATTCATTCAGGAGTTTTTGTCTTTGATTTCTTTTAACATACTTATAATCATTCTTTGGACTTTGTCTGGGATTTGGGGAAGAGTTAGGTAGATTGCCTTGGTTTTTCATGTTTCTTGTGTTTTTGCATTGGGACTTGCATACATGGAATTAAGTCCCTGGTTGAGTTTATTTTAAAAATGTTTATTTTAAATCACTTTTATTCTTTCAAATGGGAGTGTTTACACTGTTGAAGAGGGACTAGGTTCTGAGTTGTAGTGGTATTCTCACTAGACTTGTGGCTGGGACAACAGGCATGATCTGCTAGTACTCACCTATTACTAGAGTATCATCTGCAAAACAATCAGTACCAAAGATGGAAGCCCACAAGGAAACTACAATAGCAGTCAAATAAAGAATCAGCCACCCCTTAAGCAGCAGTCATTTTAGGAGGTAAAGGGTAAATTGTTAACTTTGGGTAGTGGAAAGGAAAAGCAAGACAAAGTGATTACTGGGTTGACAGAGAAAAAGTAGAGGGGGAAAATATACATAGAAAAGGGAACTGTAGGGGCAAAGCAGGGCTATGAGGCCATCGTGGCTGAAGGTGGACTGACCAGAGAGGGGTAAAAATATATAATCAAGTCATGGCTGTCATTCCCAGTTCTTGGAAGGCTGAGATATAGAGATCCCATGAACCTGTGATAGTCTCTCTCCTCTCTCCTCTCTTCTCTCTCTCTCTCTCTCTCTCTCTCTCTCTCTCTCTCTCTCTCTCTCTCTCTCTCTCTCTCTCTCTCTCTCTCTCTCTCGGTCTCCCTGTAGTCATAGCTGACCTGGAGCTCGATATGTAAACCAGGCTGGCCTCCATTTCACAGAGATCTGTCTGCCTCTGCGCCATCCCCCCTCCCCCCGAGCGCCCATGCAAGTCATGTGCCACCACACCCAGCTTGCCAGTGTTCTGAGAGGAAAAAAAAAACAAAAGAGAGAGATAGGTTATATGGAAAGTATGAAAGTGATGTAGCCTGCTTGTTTTTTTGAAGTGGCATTCTGCCCCTTCTACTTCTGGTGGCCTGTGCAAGCCTTGCTTTGGCTGATTTGCTTTTGCACACTCTCCCTGATGCTGTGCCACACTGTGCCATGTTTACCATGGGTTTCCAAACTGCTGAGTCCCTTGCTGCCACATCTGTACCCCACTCAGTTTATTACTTCTCTGCTCCAGGGCCCACTTGGTGCCTGCATCCTGCCTCACACTCTTGGAAGTGCTTCTCCCCTTGCTTTGGTGCTGTGTAGCTGCAGATGTTTGGTTTTTTATTCTTGTCTTTTTTCTGCTCTTTTCCAGTATCCTTTCACTTTCTGGATTTCTGGAGCTCTTTATTTCTCTCATGGAGTAAAGCCTCTTTTTCTTTTTTTCAACTTTTCCCCAGACTCTGGCAGAGACTTTAATCTGCTATCTTACCCAACCACTGTCAGCACTGTATCACTGTGTAGTGTGGCTATATGCAGGGTGCACATGCACATGTGTGTGCATGCATGTGGAAGCTATAAGTTGATTTGTCTTTCCTTGATTATTCTCCACTTTATTCAGGGAGTGTTTCTCAGTTGAACCTAGAACTCATGAATCAGCTGGCCTAGCTAGGCAGCTTGCCCTGCAGATCCCCCATCTATGACTCTGGAGTGCTGGGGATCACCTGTCTATGACTGTGGAGTGCTGGGGATCCCCCATCTATGACTCTGGAGTGCTGGGGATCTCCCGTCTGTGACTCTGGAGTGCTGGAGATCACGTTTCTATGACTCTGGAGTGCTGGAGATCACATTTCTATGACTCTGGAGTGCTGGAGATCACGTTTCTGTGACTCTGGAGTGCTGGAGATCACGTTTCTGTGACTCTGGAGTGCTGGAGATCACGTTTCTATGACTCTGGAGTGCTGGAGATCACGTTTCTATGACTCTGGAGTGCTGGAGATCACGTTTCTATGACTCTGGAGTGCTGGAGATCACGTTTCTATGACTCTGGAGTGCTGGAGATCACGTTTCTATGACTCTGGAGTGCTGGAGATCACGTTTCTATGACTCTGGAGTGCTGGAGATCACGTTTCTATGACTCTGGAGTGCTGGAGATCACCCATCTGTGACTCTTGACTCTTGAGCCCTGGGATTACAGGTGGCTGTGATACCTGCCTGGCTTTTAGCTGGATTGGGGGATCTGGACTCTAGTGCTCATGCTTGCACAGCAAGGGCTTCATGCAGAAACAGCCTCCTTTATTTACTTTATCTATCCCTGGTAAGGATGTGTGTAGTCCAGTATTTCAGGTTTTAACTGGTAGAATCAATCTTCCTCTATGCTACCCACTGTTGAGGACTCCATGTTTGTGTGTGTGTATGTGTGTGTATGCATATACATGTATGTATATGTACCCGTGTTGTGTGGAGACCAGAGGACAACCCTGGATGTCATTCCTGAGGATCTTTCTACCTTGTTTTTAGAAACAGGGGTCCTCATTGAACTCAACAATTAGACTAGGCTGGCTAGGCAGCCAGCCTAGGGCTCCACCTACCTGCACTTCTCCAGTGCTGGGATTACAAGTGCACAATACCAACACCCTTTTTAGACACAGGTTCTGAGGATCTAATTCAGGTCCTTGTTTGGATGGTAAGTACTTTACCAACTTAGCTATCTCTGAAGCCCCTCTTTAAAATATATATTATAAATATATAAATTTATATTATAAATATATATATATATATCCTACTCAAGGGTGGCTTATATAAAGGGGACCAGGGTGTAGGGCAATCTGGTGCCCTGCTAGAGTGCTCTTTCTACAGCACTGCACTGATGCCACTCTTTGTTCAGAGTTCTGCCACTCTACTGGAGGCTCATTAGAGCCCTCTCTCTGCTTCAGTGGCAGGTCTTGTCACCTCTGGACTTTGCCCAGTTTGTTCCCTGCCGTGCCCTGTGGGTCAGGTTCATCCTGGGCTTGCTTCATCCCCCTATTCCAATGACAGCCACCCCTTTAGCTCCTCTCTGGGACTCACCAGTGGCTGCCTGTCCACAGATGGAGAAACAGGGCTGAGGAAAGAGCTTTGCAGGCCAGGCTGGATCCCACAGTGCTAGGCATCAAGGCACATGGGAAGAACCCTGATTCTGATGACTCTGTGGTACCCAACCCCAATGCTTCCCCTTTACCTGGAAGTGTTGGCAGTGGAGGAGGATCCAGCAGGTCAAACCACCAGCTCCACTTCTGGCCAGGGCTCAGAAAGTAGTGATCTGAGTTGCCTAGCAACAGGGCAACAGAAGTAGCCTAGGCCACAGTTGTCAGGCAACATGAAACTCACCAGCCTTTTTGGAGGGCTGGGGGCTTAGGGGAGGGTGCTTGGCCAGGGTGCTTCTACCTAGACAGTTCCAGGAACGCAGTGATAGGAGGGTCCTGCTGGTGACTTCTGGGTGGCTATAGCACTATCCCTTGAGGTGGGGGACAGATCTGGGTTCAGGTTTGTTTATGGCTGTTATTAGGGTAGCCCTCTAGCAGACTGTGGCCCCCTTTCCTGGGTAAGTGCTGGTGCTCTCTGTATCCATTGAGCCCTCTTCCTGGCCTAGACCACACCATCAGGCCTCTTCCCTCCCTCTCCAGACACACCTCTTGCTGCTTGAACATTGAGAATTATCCCCCCCCCCCATGGTTGTCATTTTCATCAGCTCTCCATCTGGCCTCAGACAGATTCTGGTACAGAGCAGTAGAAAACTCCAAAACCAAGGGTTTTTTGTTTTGTTTTGTTTTAATTATGGTCAGAAGGTGCTTGCTCACAGACTGTTGGGAAGAGGTACATTCCACAGCTCTGAGGGGAGACCATTGCCCCCTCCCATCCCGCCCCACATCTCTGGAGTGGGTATTATAAGGCATTTCATACTTGGTGTTGTCCAGAAAACAAAAAAAAAAAAAAAAAAAAAAAAACAGTCCTGGATTGGGAAGAAAAGCCCTGCAATGAACTTTGAGGACCAAACTGAAGTGAGGAGGGTTGAGTCGGAGGATCTGAGGGCTGGGATTGTGGCCACGTGGTTCAGTACTCCCAAGGTTGTCCACTGGAAGGGGTGTGATGAGAGGGCAGGACATGGCTGTCAGAGACCAAACTCAGACAGGCTCACCCTGTCTTCATCATTTTCACTTTCACATACCATAGAAATTTAAGCAAAATAGCTATTATATATTTTTATATATTATATATAAATTAGGCAAATAAAGATTTCAGGAGTACTGAGATGAAGCACCCCTGATGCCACCGAACAAACAAGGCAGGAGGCCAGGTGTTGAGCCTGGGTCACCAGCCCAGGCTAAAGGAAGGGTTTGTTTGTTATTGCTGATTTGGGGCCTGGTTCTTGGCAGGGGGCACCTGTGAGCCCTGCCTTCTAGCCCTTCTTGGCCTTTTGGGACTGGGGTACTGTCCCAGCTCAGTCAAGGCTAGGCAGGAGGTTTGCTGCCTTCAGCTGGAATAGAGCTGTCTTCGACTGCCTCCCCCATCTGGACTGCTGGTGGCCCCTCCAGAGAGAAACTCCCATGTGTGCTGTGCCAAGGCAGTCCTCCTCCTTGCTCTGTCTCTGTGGGTGTTGAGCTCATGGGGGGTTGGGCAGCCCTCCCCCATACAAAGGGGCCTTGCTATGTTAGCTACGAAATGCTCCCAGCTCAAAGGGGTCTGGCTTCCTGGTGTCTTTAAAAAAGGGGTTCTTGCCAGGACAATTTTGTGGCAAGAAAGCACACTTGGAAAGCTGTCTTCTAAGTGTTGTACTAAAAATATGTACTAAACCTCATGGCTGGTAAGTGATTTTTTTTTTTCTTCTAAAAACATCAAAAGGAGGAACTAATTGCTCCTTGGGTTGGGGCTAGTGACCTGGGCAGTTCGCAGCCCGGTCAGCCGGCCTGAGTTGTGATAATTGGGAGCTAGGGTGCCCATGGGGCCCAAGTCCATGGTAAAGAGACACAGTTGACCCGGTGCACCTGGGGGGCTGGAGAGAACTCGGGTCAGCCTTCACCCCTTCAAAGGTGGGGGACCCCTTTTATGAAAAAAAAAGTGTGTGTGTCTGTGTCTGTGTAAGTGTATGTGTATGTCTGTATGTGCCATTCTAAATTGAGTGCATTAAAGAGGTTGACCCAGCTGTGCAGGTGCCTGTATTTGCTGTAGGGGTGACGCTCAGAAGATATTGGGGCATATGTGCCAGTCTTTCTTCTCTTTGGCTTCCCAGTAGCCGCCCTTGTACATGCAGGCCATCTCCCCGGTCAGCGGGTCCAGCCTCTTCTCGAACCATAGCGGCACATAGCCTTCTGCCTCCTTCTCTGCTGAGCGGGCACAGCGGGCGTGGTGTGAGCAGCCTGCTCCCATCACCTCCCTCCTCCTTCCTGCAGGGACCCTTTTCCTCCCCTACGGCCCGCCCGCCCCGGCCTCACCTTCCTCTCCGCCACAACCTGCTGTGCAGCTCTCTAGCCGCCGCCGCCGGGACAGGCGCTGCTTCTCCTCCAGCCGCTGCTTCTCGGTGTTGGCCTCATCCCAGCGCCCCTTCTCCATCAGCCGCTGGTCGGGCCGCATGCGGCTGTCTGTGGGGGCCACACCCTCCTCCTGCTCATTGAGGGTCAGGGCCAGCTCCGAGAAATAATACATGTTCTCCGCGTTTTCCCTGCGGCCAGTGATGGTGTGAGCAGCCCACGCCACCCTCTTCCCGCCCCCAGCTCTCTGTGCCTAGAGCCCTGATGCACTCACCCTGCAAAAGCTACCAGCAGATCCAACTCGCCTTCCGCCGCCCTCACCTGGCACACACTCCACCCACTCGCAACTGCTTGGCTACGCTTGACTTTGGGGGTTTGTGCTTTTCATCAGTTTCTCAAATTTATCAGCGTAAAGTTGTTTCCTCATGTCCTCTTTGGTGTTCCTTAATGTGTATGGCACAGCACCGTCTCCGCAGGCGACGCTGGTTGTATGTGCCTTGGCTGTTTTGAACATCTGTGGCCAATGGTTGGGGATAAAACTTTGTCTTTATATAGGGTTTTCTACCTTACTGCTGGTGTGATTATATTCCTTCCTTCTACTTTGCTTGGGGTTCATCTTGCTCTCTGTTTTGTTGTTGTTGTTGTTGTTTAGTTCTTGACATGGATGCTTAACTCATTATTTCCCCCCTTTTCTGATATGATCCTCATTTCAAAGCTACATGTGTGACTCCAAGTACTAAGTCCCACTATGCATCAAAAGTCTTTGAATCATTCAGATATCTTTTCTGATGTTCATCATATCTTCTTGGACCTATTGATTAATTCGAAGCATATTTAATAAATTTATAACATGGGAATGTTTCAAGTCCATTTTTCTCTTAGCGTAATTGCTTTGGAATCAGATGATAAGCATGATGTAGTTTCTTTGAAATTTCCCCTATGGCCCAGTGTATCAGGGTCAAATTTTGTTTGCTGCAGTTGGTAGATACAGAGTTCTATGACTTTGTAGTATTTTATGTTGTTCAAATGTAACATTCCTATTTTTTTCTTTCCACAATTAAAATTTCCCATTTTGGTTGTAAACTGACCCATTTCACTTTATATTTCTATCAGCCTACACTTATATATATTTTGATACTATGTTATTAGGTACAAGGTATGTTCAAATTAAAACTAATTATTATTGGGGCTGGAGAGATGGCTCAGTGGTTAAGAGCACGGATTGCTCTTGCAGAGGACCGGGATTCAATTCCCAGCACTCACATGGCAGCTAAGAACCGTCTTTAACTCCAGTTCCAGGAGAATCCGATGCTCTTTTCTGACCTCCACTGCACTGCATGACACGGGTGCACCAACCTACATGCAGACAGTACACTCATACACATAAAAAACAAACAAACAAACAAACAAACCAGGCTGGGTGTGGTGGCGCACGCCTTTAATCCTAGCACTGGGGAGGCAGAGGCAGGCGGATCTTTGTGAGTTCAAGGCTAGCCTGGTCTACAGAGTGAGTTCCAGGACAGCTGGAGCTACAGGGAGACTGTCTCAAAAAGATCAAAAATAAAATAAAATAAAACATTATTATTAACTCTTCTTATCCCTAATATAAATTGTTGAGTTTGTTTTTTGACATGGATATAACGATAGCAGCTTTTGTTAGTATTTCTATAGACAAATATTTTCTTTTTTTTTTTTTTTAAATGTGTATGAGTGTACTGTTTGCATGTAGGTTGGTGCACCTGTGTTGCACAATGCCACAGAGGTCAGAAGAGGGCATTGGATTCCTCTGGAACTGGAGTTAAAGACAGTTCTTAGCTGCCATGTGGGTGCTGGGAATCAAACCCGGGTCCTCTGTAAGAGCAGTCAGAGCTCTTAACCACTGAGCCATATCTCCAGCCCCGACAAATATTTTCATCCTTTTATTCCAATCTTTATTTTCTTGTTTAAGTGTATTTTTTCAGATTATTTATATTCAGATTATAAAAAATTGTCCCATTTCTATACCTAGACTGGGCCACTTAATGCAATTACAGAAGTACCCCTTATCCAAAGTGTTTGGGGCCAGAAGTATTTTGGATTTTAGAATATTTGTGCATACATAATGAGATCTTGGGAATAGGACTCTAATCAGGAAATGAATTTACATTTCATCTATATCAAAAAACACAACCTGAAGGTAATTTAATGCAATATTATGAGTACTTTTTTTTTTTTTTTTTTTTTGGTCTTTTTGAGACAGGGTCTCCCTGTAGCCCCAGCTGTCCTGGAACTCACTATGTAGACCAGGCTGGCCTTGAACTCACAGAGATCCACCTGCCTCTGCCTCCCAAGTACTGGGATTACGGTGTGCACCATGAAGCCTGGCTTGTTTTGGTCTTTGCCTGCCTCTGCCTCCCAAGTGCTTAGATTAAATGTGTGCCACCACACACAGCAGAGTACTTGCATTTTGACTGTGACTCCTATGAGGTCAGGTGTAGAATTTTCTACTTGTAGTCTATGTTGGTGTTCAAAGGGATTTAGAATTTGGAGTATTTGGATTTTTGGTTTAGAGATGCTCAACCTGTATTGGTATGTTAGGCTTGAATCTATGACCTAGTTTTGTTGATGGTGATCTGCCCTTTTGGAGACTGCAGGCATCCAGATTCCTTAAATATCTAGAAGTGGCACCAATGCACAATAGTTCATCTTAAGATATAAGGCATGGCCAGATATGGTGGTACACGCCTTTAATCCCAGCACTTGGAGGAGAGAGGCAGATGGAGGCCAGCCTGGTCTACACAGTGAGCTCCAGGCCAGCTGGGGCTACAGGGAGACCCTGTCTCAAAACAACAACAACAAAAAGATGTATGGGGTCAAGATGTTTCCCAGAGTGGTTACACCAATTTCTATTTCCACTGCAATGTTTCAAGAGATACTGAGGATTTCAATCTTCAACCTTGGTATTATCAGCCTTTTTAATTTTTGCTAAGCAAATGAACGTAAAATGACAACATTCTTGTGATGGTTGTGATTTTCATTTTCCCAATTACTGTTGATTTCTCTTATTAACAAAAGTTTTGCTTTGGTACCAGGTACTGAATCCAGAGTCCTGTATGTTGTGCATACTAGGCAAGAACTCTAGCCCTGAGCTGCATTCCCTGTCCTGGGATGGTTTTCCTATGACTGGTCATGTATGTCCTCTGTGACATTCTTGTTTATGACTCACGTATATTTCCCCCCATTGCATTCTATCCGCTCACCTATTTGTTGATTAGAAGACCAGGCTGGCCTTGAACCAGAGATCCACCTGCCTCTGCCTCCTTGGGCTCCTGGTGGGACTAAAGGTGTGCATCACCACACCTGGCTTCTTTTGATCCAAGTTTTTTTCATTTCTTTTCTTTAAAACTGAGAAGTTTTGATTTGTTTTGTTTTCCTCTGTGCTGGAGGTTTGAACCCAGAGCTTTTGTGTATGCTAAGCACATGGGTGCTTTACCCCAAGAAAGTTATTTTTGTTATTTAACTGTTCTCCCTCCCTCCTTTTAATTTTTATTTAATTCTTTTCTTTCTGTGATTCCAGCATGAAGTATTACTTTAGTGCTTACTCTAGGAATTGCAACATCTATATTCTTTCAGTCAACAGTTATTATTTTCCTGAACTTTCTTCTGGGGAACCCAAGAGCCTTTGACCAGTTTCTCTCTATTCCTCTTTTGATTTAAGTAATTATGTCGTCTAAAACTGAGATGTTATTGTTACTGTTTTTTGCTTATTCATTCAGAAGTATTCATTTAGACCTATTTGGATTCACACGCATGCACACCCGTGTGTGTGTGTGTGTGTGTGTGTGTGGCTGTGTGTGTGTGTGGCTGTGTGTGTGTGGGTGGCTGTGTGTGTGGTGTGGCTGTGTGTGTGTGAGTGTGGTGGTCATGGGCTGACACTGAAGTCTTCCTCATCGCTCTTCCACTGTACTCTTCTGAGATAGGGTTTCTCACTGAACCTGGACCTTGTCATTTCAGCTAGACTGGCTGGCCAGGGAGCCCTTGGGCTCTGTGTGTCTTGGCTCCCCAGCACTGGGACATGTGTGTCCCAGCTTTTACATGGGTGCTGGGGATTCGAACTCAGGTCTTCATGTTTGCACATCAAGCACTTTACCCACTGAGCCCTCACTTTTTGCTCTTCATCCCTACATCTTGGATCTTCCATCTGGGGTCCTTTTCCTTCTGTCTGAGGTAGTCTTTAGTGAAGGACTATGGTAGTCAACTGAGGTTTTGTCTGTGTGCAAATGCATTTAACTTCATTCATTCTGAGTGCATAATTCTAGGTTGGCAGCAAGTCTGTCAGCACATGGAAGACATCATTTGGCTGTCTTCAAGCTCCCAATATTGCTAGAGATAACTTAAGGTACTGGATCTCAGTAAATAATATCTTTTAGGCTGGAGGGATGCCTTGGTGCTTAAGAGGTCCTCTTCCAGAGGACCTGGGTTTGGTTCTCAGCACCCAGGTGGTGGCTAACAACTGTCTGATGCCCTCTTCTGGCCTCTGTGGGCATTGCATGACATGGGTACACTTAACACACATGCAGGCAATACACTCATCCACATAAAATAACTTCCAGAAAACTTTTTTTTTTTGTATTTTTGAGACAGGGTCTCCCTTTAGTCCCAGCTGGCATGAAGTTCACTCTGTAGACCAGGCTGGCCTTGAACTCACAGAGATCCACTTGTCTCTGCTTCCCAAGTGCTAGGATTAAAGGCAGGCGCCACCATGCCCGACAATTTTTTTTAAGGATAGTTTTTACAGCTGGGTGTGGTGGCACATGCATTTAATCCTAGCACTCAGGAGGCAGAGGCAGGTAGATCTCTGTGAGTTCAAGGCCAGCCTGGTCCACATGGCAAGTTCCAGGCCAGCTGAGGCTACGGGGAGACCCTGTCTCAAAAAAAAACAAAACAAACAAACAAAACCCCCAAAAACTAGTTTTCTGTAAGTTATTTCCAAGTTTTGTTTGTCATTTCTTGTAGCTTTGCAGAGGATTTGTCTTCCCAATGGGAAAGCCTCTATGCTGCAGTGACAGCTTTATGATGCTATTCTCTGCCACGTGTGGATTGAACCTCTGGGCCTCCTATACTTTCTGCTAGGCAAAGTGGGTGGTCCTTTGCCCAGCTCCAGCTCCTTGCCTTCTGTTTTTGGTCCCCATTTCCCAGAGCCATCACTGATCCCTGACTCACGGCAATGGGTACTTCTTCCACAGAAGCTTGGCCGGCAGTGTCTGGTACACCGTCTTCTGCTTCCCATCAGAGCTGGGGCCACTGGAGCTGCTCTGCACAATCTTAGAGCACTCCATCTGGTCATCCCATGAACCTGACAGCACATAGTGGGCCTTGCCCTGGCTGTCACTCACCACTCCAGTCACCTGTGGACATTACAAGACACACATAAGCACACACACTGGTCTGGGCCTACTGGGTTTGCAGGTGGTAGGGAGCCCCGCTTACCTTTCGGGCTGCTTCTTTGGAGAAGTAGCTATAGGGCACGAACTTTAGCTGGCACCTGTCCTTGGTCTTATGGTTCACAATTTCGATGTCTCCTGACTATTGAGAATGGGTGGTGGTCAGTGTCCAGTCCCTAAGCCATATACCCCCCCCCAAAGGACACCCTGACCTGGTCAATCCAGAGCTTCCCCACGATGATGTTGTGCACAGTTGAAGTGCTCTTCCTCCACACGTAGTGATTGCCACTGGCTTGGAATTCTAGGTGGATGGCACCTGGAGGCCAGACGTAAGTCAGAGGCATGGCTTCCTCATGTCGGGCTCTGGCCAGTCCATACACAGATCCCAAACCAGAGGACATGGGACTGGAGAGACAGCTCAGTGTTTAAGAGTACTTGCTGCCACTGGATGTGGCGGTGCAGACTTTTAATCCCAGTATTTAGCAGTAGATGTCTGTGAGTTTGAGGAAAGCCTGATCTACATAGCAAGTTCCATGCCAATCAGGGCTAGGTAGAGAGATTCTGTCTCAACAAAACAAGAGTAGTTGCTACTCTTACATGGACTCAGGTTCAGTTCCCAGCACCCACACGGCAACTCATAGTCCTCTGTAACTCCAGTTCCAGGGTATCTGAGGCCCTCGTCTGTCCATCCTTCATGGGCACATGGTACACATACATACAGGGAAAACAGTCATACACATTAAAAACAACCAGAAAGGGGCTGGAGAGATGGCCTAGCGGTTAAGAGCGCCGACCGCTCTTACAGAGGACCCGGGTTCGATCCCCAGCACCCACATGGCGGCCAAGAACCGTCTGAAACTCCAATTCCAGGAGAACTCCAGTTCCAGGGGAATCCGAAACCCTCTTCTGACCTCCGCGGCATTGCACGACACGGGTGCACAGACCTGCATGCAGACACTACATTCATACACATACAGAAATAAAAAAATAAAAAAAAAAAAACAACCAGAAAAATATATGCATGCAAGTTGGGAGGGGGTGGGACACAGGCTAGAAGATAAGTGGGGAATGGGGAGACCCACAGAGAAGCTTTCCCTGGGGAGCACAGGCCACACTCGTGGGCACAGCCCTCCCTCTGAAGCTGAACATCTTCCCATTCTGGGAGTCCCAAGCCCCAGCTCACCAAGTGGCATGATAGAGATGTATTTTCCCCGGAACTTGCTGGCGATAGTGATTTCTTGCCAGAGGCTCCAGCCATGCTTAGAGAACACGTGGTGGGCAGCAGAGGGCGGGTGGTGGCTCACCTGGAAGCAGATGAGCTGAACATGAGCTGGACATGGACCCACTTCACTACCTCAGCCAGGGAAGGACGGCCTGCCCTGTGTCCATCTCATGCATCCCAGGAGTGGGTCTGCCTGCTCCCCCCAGGGGACCTTGACCCAAGACAGATCCCTAGGAAGGACGTGTCTCAGTAGAAATGCAGCTTGTGGCCATCCTGGGCCTGCCTAGCCCCCTGGGGGGCGTTGAGGGTAAAGGTGTTCCTGTGCCTGGCTCTTGGGAACAGTAGACAGGGAGGTGGAAATTGTGCCTCCAAGATGTGCCAGGGACAGGCTGCACTGTGGACTAAGAAAGTGGGCGGTGTTGCTTTCCTGAAGGCTTCTATCTGCCACCGCCTCATCTAATCCTCACATTGTGTGTGGCAGGTGTATGTCTTGTGCACTGTTACGCTGGGGGTGGGAAGCACACTGGTTAGAGCCATTTTGACTGAGGGAAAGAATCTGGCCTGGTTCCAGATTGGGAATCATGTTAGTGTCCTGCCTTTGGCCTTGTGTGCCCCCTGCACCAGGGCCCCCAGTGCCATAGAACTTCCCTGTCACAGCACAGTGCACACACTTGGCTGCTATCCTGCTACCCAAGATGCCCATTCCCTGGTGGGAAAAGACCTAAAGTGGCAGTGTCACCAGCTCTCCATGGTTCTTTCCCATTCTACAACTCCCAGCTCTGCCTGCCCCACCTCTTCACTCTCTCTACACCTCGTCTCCTGGCCCAGCCTTGCCCTGAACTCTAGCTGCCTCCAGTCAGATGGGCTCAGCCTGACTGGGGGTCACGGGCATTGTCTTCTGTCTCCTGGTGATGCTATTGCCATCTGTACACTGTAAGTAGATAGAACCTGCCAGCTGCCCCGAATCCTTGGGGGTGCTGCCCCTAAGCCAAACTGTCATCTATGATGAGGTGCTTCACAAGCAAATGGAGGGATGTCACCCCAAGCGGAGGCCCTGGCCCCCTGTGCTGCTCCCTCTTTTGTGTCAGGCCCACCCTGTCTTCCTGGCTGCTCACACGGGTGCTTCCTCCTCGCTGCCCTTTCAGAATGCTCCCGGCATCTGCACCTTCCCACCCTGAGGACCGAGGTCTGTACTGAGTAAGCTGGGGCCATGCAGATGCCTGCTCTGTTGCTACCCTTTCCATCTTCTCTCCTTTCCTCCTGTCCCTCGGTGTCAGTCAACTTGCTGTCCTGACTGCCCTGTCCAAGCAGCCAAAAGTACCTGACATACTGTGTCTGGCCCATCCCCAGCCCAGTGAGAACAAGAGCTCCATTGGCTGGATCTCTGAACTGCACCTGATGCAGCCAGAGCACGTATCATTTGCTGAATGAAAAACTGCATTTGTTCAGGGTTCAGGCGAAGGACCAAACTTCATATGTAGAGGTCAGCTCATTTCACGATTCCTGCTTCAAACTCAGCCACTGTGCTGGTGTGGTCACTGCTTTCACCAAATGGGCCCTTTGAGGGGTGTGTCTAAACTGGCAGCCAGTTTAGGCAGCCTTTGGTGTTCTGGCTAATCCCAGAGCCAATGCAGTTCCACACCCACAGGACACCTCTGCTGAGAAGGATGTCATGGTTCGTAGCTGAAGATCCCAGGTGACCATGTGACATATCTCCATGGGGAAGAAAAGAGGGTATATTAGCCTGGGTGGTGGTCAATATTCATAGCCCAGGCTCCTGCCTGCCACCTTTCAGCTCTGTGGTGACCCTATGTTCTGGTGGGATGACCCCCTATAAACTACCCTCTATCTCTGACCCACAGTTCCCTGGCTGGGAGATGGGTCCTACCCTCTGTGCTAGAGAGCTTTAGTTGTCAACTTGACACCTGGGTACAGGGAATCTCAAATAAGGAGCTTCCTCCATTGGATTGACCCGGGGCCACGGTTTGGGGGCATTTTTTCCATTGCTGAGTGATGAGGGAGGGTCTAGCCCACTGTGGGTAGTGCCACCCATGAGCAGGTGTTTCTGCATTGTATAAGAAGCAGGCTGAGCACAGGCCAAAGGAGCAAGACAGTAAGCAGCATCCTCCATGGTTCGGCTTCCAACGAGGGACTGTGCTTGTGAGCCAAATAAACCCTCTGCCCCCCAAGTTGGTTTTGGTCAATGTTTTTATTTATTTATTTATTTATTTATTTATTTATTTATTTATTTATTTTTATTTTATGTATATGAGTGTTATGCTCATATGTACGTAACTTCACTCATGTCGTGCAGTGCCTGCAGAGGTCAGAAGAGGGAGTCAGATCCCCTGGAACTGGAATTCCAGATGGTTGTTAGCTGCCGTGTGGGTGCTGGGATATGAACCTGGGTCCTCTGCAAGAGCAGCCAGTGCTCTTACCACTGAGCTGTCTCTCCAGCCCTATTGGTCAGTGTTTTTATTACAATAAGAAAGAAATTAGAGCAGCTTCTGACACCGGATTCAACTCTGTCCAAGTATGCTCTCCTCTCACTCCCTGGCTGTATCTAGGAGACTGCGGACCTGTCCTCTCATTCCCTGGTTATCTCTAGGAGTCTGTGGACCTGTCCTCTCACTCCCTGGCTATCTCTAGGAGTCTGCGGACCTGTCCTCTCCCTGGCTATCTCTAGGAGTCTGTGGACCTGTCCTCTCACTCCCTAGCTATCTCTAGGAGACTGCGGACCTGTTGTCTCACTTCCCTGGCTATCTCTAGGAGACTGCGGACCTCTCCTCTCATTCCCTGGCTATCACTAGGAGACTCTGGACCTGTCCTTGCCATGAGTGGGCTCTGCTACTTGGCCTGTCCTTAGCTGTTTGGCCTGTGGAGTCAGAGTCACTGTCTTCATCCCATTTGCCTTGTTGTGGCCTTGAGCCTGGCAAGGACAGTTTGGCCCGAATGTGAGCGGGCACCACCCAGTGCCAGCCTGGTGGACCTTACCTGCTCACAGAGGGAACGCAGGCCCATGTCCTCGAGGCGGTCCAGTTCGTAGGTCTCCCCCAGCATGGGGTTGAAGGGCTTGGCGATGCGGTGCACGGTGGTGGAGTAGGAGGACACAGAGAAGGCAGCCACCAGGCACATCTGCTCCACAGAACTGGCGCAGTTCACTGCCTTGTCCAGCAGGTGGTGGTACTCCAGGTCCTCTGTGAGCCGCTGGAGCATGGACAAGGGCTCATTGAAGTTCACCTGTGGGTGTTGGCAGGAAGCGATTGTCAGAGCACTCCTGTCCTTTGTAGACACTGAAGGAAATCACTGCTTTAGTGACAACCTCAGTGAGGTCCAGCACTTCAGCCCCTCCTCCCTAGCACCCCTTGCCTCAGTTTCCCTACAGCACATGTCACTTGCTGACATGCCATATGAACCCTGAGGATGTTCACTATCACTCTCCCCTCCCTAGGATGTCAGTTCCCCAAAGGCCAGGGCATCTGGCCTGCCACCATCTGGTCAGTGGTGAATTAGGCTCAGAGTCAGAAACAGTGGCTACATAGATCCACAGAGGTCTTCTTGTTCAGAACTCTGATAAATTTTCTGTTAAGGTCTCTGTTCCCAGCTGGGCCTATGCAGGAATGGTGGGCGTGGTCCAGTCGCCTCAGACAGGGTGGGGTTGCGCTACAGTGGAATGTGAGTCTGCTAACATTATCCTTCTCCACCCTCCAGATACTCTACATGGGTGCAGTGTGGGCTTGGAGACCAGAGCTGTAAACGGTCACACAGTGTGTCATGCTGTGACACTGGCTGGCCTGGGGCCCCCAAGCCCTTCCTTAGTGATGACACTGCAGCTTGGTTGACACAAGGACTCTAGATCTGTTCTTGGACCTCTGTGTGACCTTGCCAAGCCTCTATTTCCTAGGAGCGCACCAGGATTGGGCCCTGTTGTGAAGGAAGACTACCTCTCCAACCCCAAAGCTTACCCCTGCCATCCCCTTCTACCAAGCAGGGACAGCGGGGATACCGGGAGGCCCATCAACCTGGAGGCCTTCTGGGTTTCCCCAGTTCTGGATCACACAGAACTCCTCCCTGGCTCTTTCCCTCAGAGTCTGAAGGCCCCCATTGTCTGGTGCTGGGGAACAGGAGGAATTAGTTGCATGCACCCTCAAGAGCCACAAAGAAAAGAACACCCCAGGGCACACATGCATCACAGCCCAGGAGCCCCCATGCCTCCTGCCTAGAGCTGCCCACCGGCATGGGAATCCGGGAGAGTTCACGGCCAATGCAATTCTTCATGATGCTCCAGAGGTTAAGGCTGTAGTTGGGCTTGTCTGGGATTCGGACACGCCTCTTGATTTTGCAGGGATCCTTGGACATGAAGGAGCCACCATCTAATACCTGCCGGAGATGCAAGGCATGCCCATCAGTGGGCCCTGGAGCTCCGTTGGCCTCTCGGTCCCTGCTCTCTCTGTCCTCCAAGGACTGGTGCCAGGCCAGCTGCTGGCATGTTGCTGAGGGGGGAGGGCAGAGGCCACCTCTGCCTGTTAACTGGGATGCAGATCTGGGGACCCTTCCCCACCCTTCAAAGCTGAGTCTGCCTCTTGGCTTTGGGGTATTCCACCTCACGTACATTGTCTGCTGAGGTCCAGTCCACAGGGCTTGGCCCAGTTCCACCCTCAGCTCTTCTGCAGAAAATGAAGGGAAAGGCAAGTTAGAGATACATTTGACACCTCCTTTTAGCCGGCTTACCTTCTATCTAGATTTCTCTGAGGTCTGAGGGCAGCCCCAAGGCCTGGTCTCCAATGGGCATCTCCAAGTCGGGAGACTGAGGTGGGGCTGAGGGCCCCGGGCAGTGCTAGGGGAAGCCTTATCCTCATTTCCTGCCTGGCTCTCCCTGGGGAGAGCCTTGTAGATATCCAAGTACCCCTTTTTGTCCCACATAGACCCCAGTGTGTCACCACTGTCAGCTGGGGTGCTTTCCACAATAGACAGGGATTGTGAAGTATAGGAAGTGAGTCTAATGCATCCGGGCTCCCCTTATACTTCTGGGATAGATGTCCACAGCAGCAAAAGGACCCAGTTCTAGGATTCCATAGAGGGACAGTGTGTGTCAGACAGGACTGTTCCTGCTCCAGGGCCTCAGGGGATGGGCAAGAAACACCTGGTAATTGTGGGGAGCCCAAGACTGGGGGCTCTAGCTTGGTAGGACTGAGACCAGCTAAGCAGGACCATCCTGGTTGCAGAGCCACAATATGAGAAGGAAGTTCAGGTGCATAGGCTCTGCTAACCTTGGGAGCAAGGGAAACAATTTTAAAAGGCTGCTTATTTATTTATTTATTTATTTATTTGTTTGTTTATTTGTTTATTTGTCTTTTTATGAGACAAGGTCTCCCTGTAGCCCCAGCTAGCCTGGAACTCACTAGGAGCCTTTAGTCCCAGCACTTGGGAGGGGGAGGCAGGCAAATCTCTGTGAGTTCAAGGCCAGCCTGGTCTACAGAGTAGTTCCAGGCCAGCTGGGGCTACAGGGAGACCCTATCTCCAAACAAACAAAAAAACCAAACCAAACAAATAAGCTACTCTGACCCAATAGAACAGTTTGATTACCTTCTATTTTTCATTTCTTTTTTTAAAAATAAGGAATGTGGAGTTGTAAAAAGGAAAAAATTTATATGTACATAGTAAGAAAGAAAACCATTTTAAAGGACTCCTGATGGGGAACTAATGTTTTAGTCAAAATTCAGATTAATGGAGGAATTGTGGGTGGGAAGAACATTTGATGAACAACTATGGACATTTTATTGTGTAAGTTGCAATAAAAATATTTGTTTTTTAGAAATGTTACTGGGAAATAGAGAATGATTCTGAGCCTAAGAGACACTACTGGTGGGACTGAACAATCCTTCCCAGAAGACACTGGGGGAGGAAGTAATTCCCAGGGTGAGGCTCATCCATTGCACTCCAGCTGTGCTGACCCCTGTGATTTCCCCAAATGCGGGAAACTCTGACTGCATAATTTGTGGTAGTGGGGGACTGCGTTCGCGCTCTCCCCTGAAAAAAAAAAAAAAAGAATGCTGGTCCACAGAGGCTTTGGCTAAAGGCCGATGATTGCCTGGGGCTTTTCAGCAGCACCCTGAGCACAACTTCTACCCAGTTTGTTTGCATGCCTGCCTCACACCTTCCCTCTGCACCTGTCTGTCTATTAGCATGAACTAGACTCACAGGCATTTCCTGAGGATCTAAGTCTGACACCCTCCTGTTCCTTGGTCACAATTATATGTTCATCTGTGACTCTAGAAATGGTCTGATGAGCAGGCTTTTATGAGTAATGCAACAGAGGCTTGGCAATAGACAACAAACACTGTGGATCTCCTGTGTTCTTGAATGATAACACTGATGGGGACAGGGGCTCTGTGCTGTTGCCACTGATGGGGACAGGGGCTCTGTGCTGTTGTCACTGATGGGGAGAGGGACTCTGTGCTGTTGTCACTGATGGGGACAGGGGCTCTGTGCTGTTGCCACTGGTGGGGACAGGGGCTCTGTGCTGTTGTCACTGGTGGGGACAGGGGCTCTGTGCTGTTGTCACTGATGGGGACAGGGGCTCTGTGCTGTTGTCACTGATGGGAACAGGGGCTCTGTGCTGTTGTCACTGATGGGGACAGGGGCTCTGTGCTGTCCCTGCTGCTGGAGTCTGCCATCTTTCCCCCTCCTTTTCCCTCTCTAGGCTGAAAATGGATCCAGCCAGTACATAGGTTAAACTCCAGGAGCAAATCAAACCATGTCTTTTTTTTTTCAAGTGTAAGAAAGGACAGAATCTAAGCAATACTACCTGGAACAAGACCAAAAGAACACCACACCCCAAGTAAACAGCTGGTCAAAAACCAGATGGAGCCTAAGAACAAGGCAGGAAAGGCTGACTCGCAGGGGCAGTACCTCCCGGGCCACAGTGCTCCCACCTGTCTTCCTTGGCCTCAGTGATCACGGTGATGAAGGATGTAGAGTCTTCCATGGCGTCAAAATACTCGGTATCTTCATCTTCCTCACTGTCCTCTCCTTTGGAAGTCAAGAAGCTTCCTAGAGACATGCAGAACTGCTTCAAGTCTTACATCCTGCTGCCTGATGCAGTCTAGAGCAGAGCCTGGTCCCTCGACCCTGCCGCCCCTGCCTGCCCAGCACATATACCTGGCGTGGTCACCCTGCAGCAGAGCCTGGTCCCTCGACCCTGCCGCCCCTGCCTGCCCAGCACATACACCTGGCGTGATCACCCTGCAGCATAGCTGCCCAGAAGTGCTTTTGCTGGGCTAAGGCATTTTCTTTTCAACTCATTCATTGCTCCTTCCAGAACCCTCCCTGACCTGTAAGCATGTTTGTCAGCCTGTCTGTGGCCACCTGACACCTGGGCAGCCCTGCCCCAGAGAGAACAGATGGGCTCATTGAACACTGAGAATTTGAACCTAGACGTCTACCAGCAGACTGTTGCCAGCCACAGAGGGGCAGGTCGCCATGCAGGACAGCTCAGAAGAGGTCGGGGCAGGTTTATGGGGGCTGAGAGATGTGGCAGAAAGTAGAGCCGGCTGAGCAGGAGCAGGCTAAGGGCTGGTGCTGGAGCAAGCCCACCCGCCGCCAGCCTTCCTAGCACACGCACCGTCGCTGAAGCTCTTGCTGGGGTCTGCGGGCCGGCCAGGGGTGCTGCGGAAGGCTCTCTCGAGGCTGTTGTGCTGCTTGGCCAGCTGTTCAATAGTTTCCTCCAGATGGATGCGCTGCTCCTGCTCATACTGCAGCGCCCGCTGCCATTTCCGGCTGTGAATCTCTGCTAGTTCCAGAAAGTCCTTGCAGGCCTGGAGGAGACCAACCTCTGATGAACCTCAGGCCTTGACCTGGTAAGCTTGCCCTCAGCCAGACTGGAGCACACCTGACCCGACCTGACCTGGACTGTCACGGTCTGACTGCACCGCCTCCGGTACTGCTCATCACAGATGGGTCTCCAGCTCCCCGCTGGTACATTCTCACCGTGCGCTGCTACATTCTCACCGTGCGCTGCTACATTCTCACCACGCGCTGATACATTCTCACCGCGCGCTGATACATTCTCTCTCACTGCGCGCTGGTACATTCTCTCTCACTTCGCTGGTACATTCTCACTGTGCGCTGGTACATTCTCTCTCACTGCGCGCTGGTACACTCTCACTGTGCGCTGGTACATTCTCTCTCACTGTGCGCTGGTACATTCTCACTGTGCGCTGGTACATTCTCTCTCACTGCGCGCTGGTACATTCTCACTGTGCGCTGGTACATTCTCTCTCACTGTGCGCTGGTACATTCTCACTGTGCGTTGGTACATTCTCTCTCACTGTGCGCAGGTACATTCTCACTATGCGCTGGTACATTCTCTCTCACTGCGCGCTGGTACATTCTCACTGTGCGCTGGTACATTCTCTCTCACTGTGCGCTGGTACATTCTCACTGTGCGTTGGTACATTCTCACTATGCGTTGGTACATTCTCTCTCACTGTGCGCAGGTACATTCTCACTATGCGCTGGTACATTCTCTCTCACTGCGCGCTGGTACATTCTCACTGTGCGCTGGTATATTTTCTCTCACTGTGCGCTGGTACATTCTCACTGTGCGTTGGTACATTCTCACTATGCGCTGGTACATTCTCTCTCACTGTGCGCAGGTACATTCTCACTGTGCGTTGGTACATTCTCACTATGCGTTGGTACATTCTCTCTCACTGTGCGCAGGTACATTCTCACTATGCGCTGGTACATTCTCTCTCACTGCGCGCTGGTACATTCTCACTGTGCGCTGGTATATTTTCTCTCACTGTGCGCTGGTACATTCTCACTGTGCGTTGGTACATTCTCACTATGCGCTGGTACATTCTCTCTCACTGTGCGCAGGTACATTCTCACTGTGCGTTGGTACATTCTCACTATGCGTTGGTACATTCTCTCTCACTGTGCGCAGGTACATTCTCACTATGCGCTGGTACATTCTCTCTCACTGCGCGCTGGTACATTCTCACTGTGCGCTGGTATATTTTCTCTCACTGTGCGCTGGTACATTCTCACTGTGCGTTGGTACATTCTCACTATGCGCTGGTACATTCTCTCTCACTGTGCGCAGGTACATTCTCACTGTGCGTTGGTACATTCTCACTATGCGCTGGTACATTCTCTCTCACTGTGCGCAGGTACATTCTCACTATGCGCTGGTACATTCTCTCTCACTGTGCGCTGGTTCTCACTGGGACCCAAGGCAGCTTTGGTCTCAGGCTTGTCCCTGGCTTTGGCTGAAGAAAGCATGCCACATTTTGCTGTACTTCCTGGCTCTGAGATATAACAATTTTGTCTGAGAAGAACCAGGCAGGACTGGCCGGGCATGGTGCAGGCCTGTAATATCATCTACTTGGGAGGCTGAAGCAAGAGGATTACAAGTTCAAGGCTTTCCTGGGCTACAGAATGAGTTCGAGACCAGCTGAGTAACTTAGTAAGACCCAGTCTCAAAAAAAAAAGTAAAAAGAAGGCTAAGGATATAGCTTAGTGATAGAACACTTGCGTAGCATGTGTGAGGCCCTAGGTTCAATCCCCAGTACTCTCTGTCTGTCTGTCTGTCTGTCTCTCTCTCTCTCTCACACACACACACACACACACACACACACTAGTATGGAAACTTTCTACTGTTACTTTATAATCCATATCACATAATTCTGCCTTTTTTTTTTTAAGTGGCAAGGGGATGTTTTGAGACTGAGTCTCAATTATGTAGCTGAGACTGGCCTGGAACTGGCTACATTGCCCAGGCTGATCTAGAACTCACAGTCTTCCTGCCTCTGCCTCCTGAGTACTGGGATTACACATGTGTGCCACCTACCCCATCACAACACTGCTTGCACTACTTCAATTTCTGTTACTGTGATAAAATACTATGACAAAAAGCAACTGAAGGGAGCAGGGTTTACTCGGCTTATGATTTTGGAATACAGCCCGTTACTGCCGGAAGTCACAGTGGCAGGAGGTGGAAGCAGCTGGGCACACTGCGTCCACAGACAAGAGCAGAGAGAAATGCATGCATGCATGCTGTGCTCAGCTCTGTCTGTCCACTCATGTACTTCAGGACCCCTTCCTAGGAAACGGTACCACCCAGGTACCGTTCAGGACTCCCTGAATCAATTAAGGCAGTCCCCCACAAGGAAACTCAGTGTAGACGGTTCCTCCTTGAGTCTCTATTCTCAGCTGATTCTAGTTTGTGTCAAATTGCCAATTAAACTAACCACACTGGTTTTAAGGCTTTCAAGCTTGTGGCCTACCGTGACATCCAGGTTCCTTTTATGTTCATAGGTGATGCTATTCCACTCCTCTGAAGCAGGGGTGGGTCATCATATCCCTGTCATTACATGGAGAGGAAAGCCCTGACCTCAGCTATTACTGGAAGGAGGGTGGTTCAGGGCAGGGGCCACTGGATTTGCCCTTTCTGGGCACCTTTAGTCCAGCAGGAGGCGCCATGCTCCTGACCTGTTCTCCCCAGCACTGCCTTTCCCATCCTTGCTGCACCAGCTTACGGTGCACTGAGCACTGTGCATATCACACACTGTCCATGGGACAGAGGAGCCATACAGTGACATCTCAAAGGGTGTCAGAGCAGTGACACAAAGCACTAGATGGGGGGGTCTACAAATAGGCCACTGTGGGTCACTAGCTGCATCTGTCCAGCACCTAGTGCTCACACCTAGTGCTCACACCTTCTAGCTCTGAACTCTTCAGATCATTCCTCTATCTCAGCCCAGGAAACTACGCAGCACGGCGGAGACCAGGCCCACCTAGCCTCAGGCCTCTGTGTAGTGCATGCCACGGTTTCTGTTTATACTAACCGTCTTCCCTCAGGATCTCTGAACTCAACCCCAGAATGCATTCCAGTCCAGTGAAGACCTAACTGGGATTCAGGCTGGTGAGAGTAGGTGGGGATGGGAGGTATCCTGGGGCTTTCTCTGGGGAGCATGGGTGGCCTGGATAGCCCCCTCCAAGGTGGGCAGGCTCCTCACAGCCCTGGGGCTTGAGAGGTGGTTGTCGTGACACCTCCCTCCACCATCTCCCTGCTGAGACCTATGGGAGGAGGTGCAGGGAACCCCTAGCCTCTTGTGGCAGAGCTGGAGATGGAGCATGACCTTATAAGCCAGCAAAGCAGCGTGGTAGTCACTCAGTCCCTCTGAGCCTGTGTCCTCACTGTCAGATGGGAACAATGTGTACAGAGCCTGTGCTCATGCGGACTCCCTGAGAACCGTGTAGCTGGCCCCAGTGGCTAGGCCAGAAGGCATCTCTGTTGGCTCAGTGCCGGTGGATATGAGAAGCAGTGAAGTGGAGGCGGAGTCTTTCCCGGTAACTCAGAACATTCCAGATCTTCATAGGAGCCCTGTGAGGTGAGCAGGCAGAGAGCTCTACCTCACTGCAGTATGATGGAACTGCAGTTCTGAGTTCATGCGGCAAGGTGGCGACAGCCAGATCCGGAGCCCAGAGCTCATCTCGCTTCCTGCCTTGGGCTGGCTCCCACGACACCCGTGTCCCTCTGCCATTTATTCCTCTCCACAACTCTAAGCTTGGGTCCAGGCTAGTCTCAGCTCCTGTCCCCTCATCAGCCTCACAAGTGTTGGACTGGCCTCATGAAAGGCTCAGACCACGTGGGTGGACTGGGGGACTTCAGCAGAGGATGCGGCGCCATGGGGCAGGGTGGACTGGGGGACTTCAGCAGAGGGTGTGGCGCCATGGGGCAGGGTGGACTGGGGGACTTCAGCAGAGGGTGCGGCCATGGGGCAGGGTGGACTGGGGGACTTCAGCAGAGGATGCGGCGCCATGGGGCAGGGTGGACTGGGGGACTTCAACAGAGGGTGTGGCCGTGGGGCAGGGTGGACTGGGGGACTTCAACAGAGGG
>VZQC01002949.1:726742-758369 GCA_009823505.1 Rhizomys pruinosus
GCGGCGCCATGGGGCAGGGTGGACTGGCGTACTTCAACAGAGGGTGTGGCGCCATGGGGCAGGGTGGACTGGGGGACTTCAGCAGAGGGTGCGGCCATGGGGCAGGGTGGACTGGGGGACTTCAACAGAGGGTGCAGTGCCATGGGGCAGGGAGGACTGGGGGATTTCAGCAGAGGGTGCGGCCATGGGGCAGGGTGGACTGGGGGACTTCAACAGAGGGTGTGGCGCCATGGGGCAGAAGCACTCTCATCTCCCACGTGGCCCTCCAAGGGGCCGATTCCTCCCCCTCCCCCACGTCATCCCTAGACTGAGGGTGCTGTCCAGGTCAACAGGCAAGAAGGGATCTGGGGTCTGTCCCCTTCACACCGCATAGCTGGGTCACTTCCACAGAGTCCTCTTGTCTTCTGCCTTGGAGTGAGTGTGCTGAAGCCCGCTGACAGCTAGCAGATGCCCCGCAGTCCCCCAGGTTCTGGTAGTGCGTGGGCTGCCTGGCAGCTCTGAATGAGGAGACCCCTGCGCTCACTCATCCCCGCCCCCCTGCAGCTGCTCCGTCACTTTCCACCAACCCTCGAAGATTCTGAATCATATCAGTGAGCATTAATGTGGAGGAATATTTAAAACAAGACTCATAAAGGAGCCACATGACAAGAACATCAAATAGTAGCCAATGGCGATGGCAATAAATCCCACCAGCTCACATCAGAGGCTGTGTGAGCTTCCTAGAAGCAAAAGCAAAAACCACCTTTCCCCACCCACCTCCTAGGCTGCATTCCTCCCCAGGACCCCACATGTGGCTCACCACATGTCTTGCCTTTCTGCCTGCTATGAAATCCCACCATGTTTCCTCACAGGTTCTTCACCCATCCCTCAGCACACCTACCTCAGATCAGAAATGTAAAGGGCAGGCTCGGAGCACTGCACTAGCCATTTCTTTAGCAAGTACGAGCCAGGGGAAACATAGGCTTGCTCACGGCCACAGAGAGGCATGTGCAGGGCTGGAGTCTTGAGTCCCTGTGCATGCCGCCTGCCTGTCTTCCAGGCACAGAACCAGTGCTGGTGGTTTATTGCTGTCCCTGAGCCCTTTGAGGGCAAGGGCCCTGTGGGATCTGGGTTTGGTGGGAGATGCTCATTAATCAGGAGGTTAGGAGTAATTCTCTTTAAGCAGCAGGCCCCATCTGCAGCCTCATGAAGAGAGGGCTGCTGCAGCAGGGCAGCAGTCCCCTGCCCATGCATAACCTCCATCTACCTTGAAGTTACCACAGGGCCTATGGCTACACCAGGGCAGGAAGACCCCTCAGCAGCTGGGCCTCATTTGAGCCACCTGTGGTTAGGGTGGGCCCGCCAACCCGGACGCACGCACCTGGTATCCATCCCCAGCTCCCAGGCTCTTCTCTGTTGCTGCTGGCCTTCTCCAGACCTCATCCTGGCCGCATCATGGAGAGATAGGTGCAGGCCTGGTTCTGCTTGCCCAGAATGCTGAGCTGGGGCAGTGCCCTGTGGGGCGTTCACTAAGCTGGATTAAGCCTAGGGCCCATCAGTGGGGGTGGGGTGGGGGGTGATGAGGGGGTTAGCAGTGGTGAGTGGAAGGTGGGGGTGGGGGTGGGATAAGAAAGGTGTGGCTGACACAGCCAAGGCCCAGACACAGTCGTATTTCCTGTGAGGTTCTGCTACCACTATACCTAGGTCTAGAAAGCTCATGTCCACCCCTCAGCAGGAGACTGGCTGACCCAACACCTGCCTATGGACTCACATCCTGAATCCTTGGAGGCCAGGTAGATAGAGGCCAGCTGGGATCCAGAGCCAGTGTCTGGGCCTACGTGGGTGCTGCCTGTTGCTCACCCTGAGCAGACTCTGGGATGCCCACACAGTATGCAATTCTGACTCTTTTGGGATGGGGACAACCTTCTTACCCAGGCCCTGCCCCTTCCTCCGATTCCCCTGCATTGAAAAAGGGAGACAAGGAACAGGCGCTCCCGATGTGTCAGGGCTCCCTGGACAGTGCTGGTCTCCCCATGTTGGGAAGGCGCGGAGTCTATTGCAATGCACACGCAGAGGAAGAACCTGGAAAAGGGAGGCCTCGCCCAGGGGTGGGTTCTGGGTCCATTCGCTCCAGGATGGGGAATATGGGACCTGCCCACCCCTGGGGATTCTCTCCTCCTCCTTACCAGGTGTCCACAAGACAGTGTCTGACCTGAAACCCTCTGCCCCCTGTACCCGGGAGAAAGACAAGCTCTAATCGCCTTTGCTGTTCCTAACCCTAATCCTGCCAGGGACCTCACCGCTCCTCACATAGGCAGGGGAGCGGCTGTGAGGTCAGCCTGCCTGGGTCCCCTGCCTGGCTTGGGTGTGGCCTGGAAGCAGCCTCTCAAGCTCTTGAGAGGGTCTGCAGAGTGAGGTCCCTGCCTGAGCCTGGCTAGCAGTGTCCATGTAGAACCTGTTAGTCTCCATGGTTATCTCCCCCCTTGATGGTGTGAAGAGAATACCTGGGGGAAATGGAAGTTGCAGTGGGCAGCCATCAGGCTCACATAGGAGGTCAGGAGATGGCCGACTGCCCTCTCCACCACACCCAACAGGTCCTACTAACCAGGGGTGAAAGGAGAATAGAAGGGCCCTTCCCTTCCATGGCCAGGCTGCTACCTGCTGGCATCTGCTAGGCATGTGATATCTGCCCTACAGAGGGGCTCAGAATTTAGGCTCCCAAGGACTTCTCCCACAGGATGTTCCACGTGTGGCTCTACCATACTCTACACGTGGCCTCCATTACTGGGGACCCTTGCCTTTCACTGGACTGGAACCTCAAAGGTGATACATGGGAAGAAAATGGACAGAGACACACACAATCTCCCTGAGTGCCCCTCTTGGCAAGAATCTACACCAGAGGACACAGTATGGGTAACAGGGTCCTGTTCTCCCTGGGAGCAGCTGGCTGACCCCATGTACACAAGAAGCCCAAGATCAATGCAGTCTCACCGCAAGAGGGAGCCACAGTCACAGGCCCCATCTGCCCGAACCAAAGGTCACCTTTTGGAAGACACCTGGGCATCTTAGGGGTCCAGCACCAAAAAAGGGAACCTGGTGGCTAGTACTGTGTTACGTGTCACTCTCTCCTAGACCCGTCTGGACAGAGTCCAGAGGCAGCCTAGGCCAGCCACCCGTGGGGCAGCCACGCATCATGGTCTGGCCAGCACCGAAGTTCTAGACTTTCCCACAAGGGTGGGCTGTCCTGGCTGTGTTTGAGTTTGGTGAGGCAGCGTTCTACTTTGGTTAAAATTCCAAAATAGCCCTTTCCATTTTCAAAATAATTCACCCCTTGCACACAGGAAATGGCACCATCTGGCTGCCAGTTTGTCAAGTGATTTGAGATCATTCTAGAATCTATTTTTATCCATCTTCCCGGGCCCCAAGTGAGCAATCTGTCAGGAGTAGAACACTGGTGAGCTGACAGAAACCTGCTTTATGATCCCAGAAGGGCCTCACTGCTCCTGCTGGGTCATCCCAGGGAACCCCGAGAGTCTCCTGCTGGTGAACCAAAATGGGGCTTGGGGAGTCCTAGCCATTCCCAGGAGCGAGTGGCTCCTGTCAAAATGTCATCATTTCTGTGATGACCCCAAATAGAGATCCCCACAGTCCTTATTTCTATGAAGACTGTCCAAGCACCCAAAGATGCTGACTGTATCTACACACCTGTCTACACCAAGCTTCCTGCCCTCGAGTCCCACCGGTATCTTCCCTCAATGCCACCTTCTCTCCCACTTCCATTCTGCCCTTGAAGCCCTCTCCAGCTGGGCTGTCCTTCCGGGTCAAGTTCACTGGGTGCCGCTCCTCCACGGGCTCCCCCACGTCCTTGCGTCAGGATCTCCTACATTCCCTCACTCCTCCTGCCAGCTCTTGTGGGGATGCCCAGGTGTGGACCGTGAGACACACTCTTCCTCGGCAAACTCAGGGTCAGCCTGTGCCTCCCCACTCTCTACTCCATTGGCAACACTCTCTGGTCTTTTGTGGCACTAACCTAGCCAGCTCTGCCCACCTGCTGGCTGCACAATCCCCATCTGGGGAAAGACCCTGCTACATCCCTCTGGAACTCACGGGAAAGATGGGGGAAAGAAGGAAGCATCAGAGAGCAAGGGTCCTTCTCTGCTCTCGCAGGCCATTCTGATGGCCTCTGTTTCTACCCATGGGAGCTCAGCTGGCCCTGCCTTCAGCCCAGAGTGGTGCTGGCCATTCTTGCTGCATCTGCTTCTCTCTCTTTGTCCCTTGGGCTGCCGAAGGGTCAGCAGGTGCCCTCCTTGGCCTTTCTGCCAGTCTGTGCTCCAAGCAGTGGGTCTTGCTCAAATGAAAGTCAGATGATTTCACCGGTTCCGAGTGGAGGCAGAAGCAGAATGACCATTGTCTCCAATGATGTGGACGGTGACAATGACAATGCAGCTGCAGTGGCCCAGCCTCGTGTGGCCGGTATGAGGAATGAGGTCTTCGGCAAATCTGGGAGGACTGTGGATGTCACCAAGCAGAGATAAGCTTCCTCCCCGCCATCACCATGGGCCTGTCCTTCATCGCAGAGACAAGAGTACAGGAAAAATGAACAAGCCTAGCAGGGTTCTTTCCCTGTTATGGGAAGTAGCACTAAAACACAAGCTTGCAATGTGCTCAAGTCCAGCCATTTACCTTCAAACAAAGGTCAGACTCTTGCTATACCACAAGACATGCCCCTCTTCCCAGGCTTGGGGCAGGGGCTGGGGGGGGTGTTCCTGTTGGAGCTCCTCAGAGCACTTCTTCATGGTGCCCAGGGGGTTCAAGGCTCTTTCCAAAACCCCTAATAATTTATTAGTGCTGCGAGGCTTCCCCTAAGCAGCAGGCTAATTCACAACTACCCAAAGCGAATCACTCAGCCAGGATCTGCTGGGCTGGCTTTTATCAGCCGAAATATTACCCACAAGGGAATTTCACCAGACACTAAGTGATTCATTCATTTGCTCCTATGTTCTTTCACAATTTTCCCTCACGTCCTATCTGGTTTGCTGAAGTCATGTGTGCTGGGCTCTGGGGCAGGCATGGAGGTTACAGGACTATGGGACTGCCAAGGGGACTGCCTCCTTCCTGGCTTCTCTGGGACAACAGGCCACGCTGAGGTGAGAGGCTCAGGAGATGCTGTGGGTTCAGAGCAGGGTGCACAGCAGGTCTGCCCATGCTGTGGGTTCAGAGCAGGGCGCACAGGAGGTCTCCTGCCCATCCTGTGGGTTCACAGCAGGGTGCACAGCAGGTCTCCTGCCCTCCTGTAGGTTCACAGCAGGGCGCACAGGAGGTCTCCTGCCCTCCTGTGGGTTCACAGCAGGGCGCACAGGAGGCCTCTTGCCTACCTCACCTCACCTGGCCCCATTCTTGGCTTTCAAAAGTACTGGCTGGTAAACTGCCAGCCTGCATGGCCTTGCTTATGAAGGACGCACCACTAACACACGTCTGCAAAGATGGTTGGGCTGTGAGTTCCAGGAACAGGAGAGGCCTGGCTGTTTTCTGCTCTGGAGGGGTCACTAAGGTCTGGGTTATGTGCTCACGGAGCAGGGCTTCCCTAACTACATGAGTCACATGGCCATAGTGTCACTGCAGGTAAGAGCGCAGCACTATAAAAGGTACCACAGTGTCACTTGGTGTCCCCAATCCAAGCACCTTGTTCCCCCAACACAGGAAGTGGCATGCCGGGCCAGAGGTGAGGACACTGCTCTGCCTTTGGGAACAGTGGGCCTATGGGCCTCCACCAGTGGCCTCGCAGGCCCAGCCCTTGGGGTCTGTCCAGGGGACCTCCCAGTATCCAGGGGACCTCCCTTGCTGGCTTCACTGGCAGTTTGGAAACAAAAGGCTCATGATCTGGCCCCTTTCATGAATTTAAAGGATCATTTTCCTGAAGGGTGAACGATGTCAGATTCCCCACTATCTTGGGGAATGTGAGGCGCTGTCTGTGGTTCTCTTAGGACCAAGTTGTAGTCAGAATTGACAGTGGGCCTGGGGAGAGAGCTTCTCCTGCCCAAGGGGTCATTTCAGAGACTTCCGGACTTGGTGTGGGCTGCTGGAACCTTGGACTCATATCACAGACGGGGTCGGGAGCAGAGATCCACGTGGGAGAAACAGCTGCTGCTTCTGGGGTCATCTGAGGGACTTGGAAATAGTGGTGTGTGCCTTCTGCAGACAGCTGGGGGTGACTTCCATGTCCCCAGCCTTCAAGGAAGGATTCTGAGTGGGGTCTCATCCATAGCGATCAGAGACCACATGGTAAAAGACAGGCTGGGATGCCATGGGCTGGGGATGTGGTGGAGGTACAGAGTGTGTGCTTAGCATGTGAGAGGCCCTGGTTCTAACCCCAGCAACATACCAACATGCCTGGGCTCAGAGAAGTTCTGAGGAGCGAGGCCTTCAGGCCCTGACCTCGCAATAAGCCAGGGCAGGAGGGGGCTTCTGAGTTCCTCAGGGGTCTCACCATCAGAGGCCATCACTTGTGTAGCGGGTCACACAGACCTGGCTTTGCATTGCAGCTTGGTGACACTGGGAGCTTGGGTGCTTTCTCTGAGCCTCGCTTTGTGCTCTGATGCTAACAGCACCTAGTGATGCTGGCAGGATCCACATATGACTCCAGATCCCTGGTCCATCCTGCTCTTTATAACAGGCACAGAAGCCAAGCCCTGGCCAGAGGTGGTTGGGGTGACCTGAGTGGCCCAGGACCCTCAGACAAGCTTGCCTGTGTCCCATCCCCGCCCAGGACCCTCAGACAAGCTTGCCTGTGTCCCATCCCCGCCCAGGACCCTCAGACACGCTTGCCTGTGTCCCATCCCCGCCCAGGACCCTCAGACAAGCTTGCCTGTGTCCCATCCCCGCCCAGGACCCTCAGACAAGCTTGCCTGTGTCCCATCCCCGCCCAGGACCCTCAGACAATCTTGCCTGTGTCCCATCTCTGCCCAGGACCCTCAGACAAGCTTGCCTGTGTCCCATCCCTGCCCAGGACCCTCAGAAAAGCTTGCCTGTGTCCCATCCCTGCCCAGGACCCTCAGACACGCTTGCCTGTGTCCCATCCCCACCCAGGACCCTCAGACAAGCTTGCCTGTGTCCCAGCCCCCAGCACCAGTGAGGATTTGGATGCTTAGTGTCTGACAGCCATAAGAACAGCCCTCTCAAAACAGTTCCTGTTCCTGACGGTAAGGAAAGATAGTCATGAAGGTCCCCAGAAGGAGCTCAGGCCAGCCTGGGCTACAAGTACCTATTGGACAACTCAGTCTTTCCCTCCATTCCCTGATAAGACACCCAGGTCAGGTTCAAAGCAGCCACTCCAGTTTCTGACCCATGCTGCAGCTCCCACCGCTAGAGACAGTCACAGGATTCTTCTGGGCTAGAACTAAAGCAGGCCTCAGAACCGTGCCCAACGGGGCTATGATGCCCATAAAGCAACTCATTATGCACTTAGACCGAGCTGTTTTATGTCTTTGTAAACACCGGTGAGGCTCTAATGCCTTGGAAAAGACTTGTGGGACTACAGCCAGCTGCAAGGCCTTTTATTTTGGAAAAGCCAAACCTGCTTCCATCTAGGTGGGAGGCGATACAGGTGGGTGTGGTGGCAACACACACACACACACACACACACACACACACACACACACACAAAACATTATGTCATTAAATGCATCAAATGCTTAATGTCTGTGTGGGCCACTGGGCCAGGGTCCATACAGTGATCCAATAGGATGGATGAAATAAGACGAGGGCAGGCTGATGACAGTAACACACAGAGCAGGACAGCAGAGCTGCAGGACAGCAGAGCTGCAGGACAGCAGAGCTGCAGGACAGCAGCCTCTCAGTGTGCTTGTCACTGGCTGCCGGCCTCAGCCCTGAGCATTGTGGGGTGTGAGGACAGACACTGTGAGGTCTGTGCATCCGTGGGATGCATCTTCAAGGTAGTCTGGGGGAAGGGGCTCCGGCTCAGCCTTGGCCCCAGGGTGTAGACTCTCAAGACTGCACACAAGCCCTCCAAGCCTGAGCATGGCTGGACAGAAATGGGTGGTGAGTGGCCTTTTTGCTCCACAGTTGGGGAGATGTGAAGCAGGCCTGGGGAAGAGTTTGGGTGCCCAGGTCTAGCCTTAAAATAGGCTGTAATCTCCACCTTCCCAACCAACTTCCAGATTTCCCCCTGGGCCTAGATCCTGTACTAACTCAGGCTGGTTCTGTTCTGGTCCAGGGTTCATCTGGGCAGCCAGACTCTAGCCAGTCTGATGGCCCCTGAGCCACATCTGGAGGCCCTTAACCATATATACATGTCTATGTCCCCTGTCCCCAGCTTGTGTCCTAATCCCAGTGCACTGGTGGAGGGTACATAGGGAAGGAGCGGGAGCAGCTGTGAAAGCCAGTGTCCCAGCTCTGTCCCCACTATGTAGTGAGCAGCTGGGCGGGCTTCTCAACTTGGGGCCTTGGCTTTCTCTACCCATGAGGCCTTGACTAGATTCTGTAGAAACTCCTTTTTATCAGCTAAGTCAAAAGAATGTCCTTGAAGGCCAGGTGTCACTGCGGTGGCTGAAGAAAGATTTTTTTTTTTTGTCTTTTTGAGACAGGGTCTCCCTGTAGCCCCAGCTGTCCTGGAACTCACTTTGTAGACCAGGCTGGCCTTGAACTAACAAAGATCCGCCTGCCTCTGCCTCCCAAGTGCTAGGATTAAAGGTGTGCGTCACCACGCCCAGCTTTTTTTTTTTGGAAGAAAGTTCATTTTTTAACAAGCAGCAGTCATGAAGAATGCTAATATTCCAGCTAGAGGACTTAGCTCAAGATCAGAAAACAGTAGCCCTCAGCTTCTCTCTCTGACTAGGAGACTGTTAGAGGAACAACCCCTAAAGGTGCGCCTGCAGAAGCCTCCCTGCCCCCTTCCCAGACATGTATAACTGTTGTAAAAATGAATAGCTAATATCCTTGTTCTGCTTCTGTAATATCGCTTAACAGATCTTTACCTTGGAGCCATGGGGCTATCTTAGAAAATTTTGCTGAAATGAAGCAATTATGGTCTGTGTCTTTAAGAGCCCCAAATCCCACCTCCCACTTGCAGTTGGTCAAAATTGGGAAGCAAGACTGGCTTGCTGCTGCAATGTTGCTTGCTTTTATTTGGCTTCTTATTGAATTTTTTAAAATTTTATTTATTTCTGTATGTGTATGAATGTACTGTCTGCATGCAGGTTTGTGCACCTGTGTCGTGCAATGCCGAGGAGGCCAGAAGAGGGTGTCGGATTCCCCTGGAACAGGAGTTATCCTGGAACTGGAGTTTCAGACAGTTCTCGGCCACCATGTGGGTGCTGGGGATTGAACCTGGGTCCTCTGTAAGAGCGGTTGGCACTCTTAACTGCTAGGCCATCTCTCCAGCCCATTAAATTATTTTAAAATCTAAATTTGGACTGTGTCTGATGGTTTTTCTCAGTAGTATCAAAACTGTAACATTATGGCCCATGCTTATAATTCTAGCACTTGACAGGCTATTAGGTAAGAGGGCTGCTATGCGTTCAAGGCTAGCCTTGGCTATAGAATGAGTTTCATATCTGCCTGGGCTACAGTGAGACCCTGCTTCAAACAAACAGATAAAGAAACAAACAGATAAAGAGACCTACATTCAATCCTTGAAAGCCATATGGTGGAAGAAGAGAGCAGACTCTACAGAGTTGTTCTCTGACCCCCCCCCACCACACACACAAAATAAATGTTTTGAATGTCCTGGGGGGGGGTTGGAGAAATGGCTCAGTTAAGAAAGAGCATTAGCTGCTCTTGCAGAACACGCAGGTTCAGATCTTAGCACCCATGTTGTGGCTGATGGCTCCACGGGACTGGACCCCTCTGGCACTGCATGGCATGCATACACTTACATACATGCAGGCAAAACATATACATAGAATAAAAATTTTAAATGTTAAAACTGTCCTCAGGCAGAGGATTTTAGTGATGGAGCACTTGCCTAACATGTGAAACCATAGATTCTGTCCCCAGCTCCATGAAAAATATAAATAAGTAAATGTTCTCATCAGACAATGGTTGTATGGGGATCAAATAAAGCAGGAATTCTGGAGAGTGTGGGAGAGTACCAGCTTTGGACAGCAAGCTAGAGCCGCAGGAAACAGAATCCTGGTCTGTCAAGCACCCACCCACTCAGGGGCTTGGTGCTGACGGGTGTCCCTTCCTGGTTGGGGAGCCTTCTGGCAGCTTGGGGACACTCACATTGATCATAGCATTAGATGTGATTCGGAAAAGGGTGGCCCGCTCGTTTACCGCCTTCAGCTTCTCCCCACTCTCAGATGGGATCTCCAGGCTGTCCAGCTCATTTAGCGAGCGCTGCAGTGCAGCACCATGCTTGGCAATGAGGTCATTGCATGTGCTGAGGTCATCCAACTTCAAGGAGAGGTTCTTAAGGGTGTGGTGGAGGTCACTCTTGTCAGCTGGGGCAGCACTCTCTTCGTCGTCGTCGTCCCCAGAGTCATCTGTGGAGGGAAACAGAATTGCAGTGGAAACAGAAACAGTCCCAGCCCAAGAGGCTATGTAGTCTGGGCCGAGGATGGCAAAGCACTGCTCAGAATGGTAGTGCCCTAGATGGTAATAGTGCTACTGCTAGCTGGGCCTGCTGAGCCTTAGCCTGGTCAGCACAGGTCGAGCTGAGTCTACAAGGAGGGGAGGGAAAAGGGGGCAGCAGGAAATGATTGAGCTTAGAGGAGGCTGTGGAGGGGGGCAGCCTCCAGGGGCCCACCTCCACACAGGACACCATCTTCACTAAGTAGCAGCCTGTGGCTGAGGGTGGGCCACGTTGGGTGGAGCATAAACCTGCAGAAGACAGAGGCCTACCCAGGGCCTACCCGGACCCATCACTTCTCTGGCCAGCCCCTCTTTGCCTCCATTCCATGCCAGCCCCTAGCCATTCTAACTGGTCAAATACTTGATACCCTTGCTCAGGGGCTTTTTCTCTCCTGTCCTTGCTGTCTGGAACTGGACCTCACTCATCCTTGAGGCCCAGTCCACTCCCACTCCCACTCCCAAATCTTCCTGGAGACTCCCATGCCGTAGTCAAGGCTCCTCTCTCCTGGACTACCACACCACACCTGCCAGTCTGCACCCATCTCCCCTGTACAACATGGCCACACAGGATGCCTTCTGTGTGCAGACGCTGTAGACTGTGCCATCCCCAGAGCATTGCCAGTGCAGCTAACACTCTGGGGGGGGGGGGAGTCATGCCCAGGCTGCCCAGGCTGCCCTGCCAGCCATCTTCATCACGCAGTCAGGCAGGCTCTCTCCTTGTTCCCCTTCCCCTTCTCCCCCCAGCTCTCACACAATGGCACCCCCTCTGCTCGCTTTCCTGCTCAGCCGCCTGTGCCTAGGGGCATTTGCCCTGACATCCTATTGCTGTTTTAATGCTGGCACAGGCAAATGAAGAAGCTGGCTGCAGCCTGGAGCCCATGTCTGCTGAAGGGTTTCTGAAATACCTTGCCTCAGGAATATAAGCAAAGGCTTTTCCTAGATGAAGGCAATCTGTACCCCTAGATATGAAAGTAAAAGAATAAAAAAAGAATGTATATTTTGAGAGAACAGACTCCTTCCCACCGTAGGCAAGGTATGTGTGGGCGGGCATGGCTGAGCTGCTAATCTCTCTGTGCTCTGACTACAGCAGGGCCAGGCTGGTCAGGTGCATGGGGCCTGAGCAAAGGGGAGTCTTGGGAAGCATATCTTGTCCCTCCCATGAGGCCTCAGGACAGGGACACTCCCCTAGGCCCCCACCAGCCAAAGCACCTGAAGCTCCAGAGTGATCCAGTGTCTGGGGGTGATGTGTGTTGGCTCACTTGAGTCACTGACATGTGCTGTGACTGCAGAGGCAGAAAGACAGTGGCTTGTCCCTCCTCCATGCAGGATGAAGGATGCAGGCTCCAAGATAGCTCAAGGGGGCAGAGCTGGGGCCTGAACCCAGTCTTGACAGCTGGCATGGCTTTCTTCCTGAAGTACTAGCAGCTGTGCATCTGGCCTTTCTGGGTGCCAACCCTCAGGGAAGACATTGCCTCAGCTAATTTGCACAGTAAGGTGGCTCTGGGGACAAAAAAGTACACTGAAACTGCCAAGGGCCAATCCGGGGTATATACTCAGAGGAATCTAAGAGACACGGCACATCCGTGTTTATTATGACACTATTCACAACAGCCAAGATATAGAACTGCCCTATATTCATTCAAGGTGAATGGCACAGACACACAGAGGACTTGTGTTCAGACGTAGAGAAAAGCACAGCTATGCCACTTGCAAGAAAATGGACAGAACTGGAGATCACTGTGTTAAATAAAATGAGCCAGACTCGGAAAGACAAATATCACGTTTTCTCTTGTGAGTGGAATCTAGTTTATTTTTAAAGTATGAAAATAGAAGGGGGACTACTTGGGGAGAGGGGAGGGAGCAGCAGGAGGCAGAATAAGAAGATGTAATGGGGTGTGACTATCAGCAGGTTACATGGACTAAGAAGCAGTAATGGGGTGTGACTACCAGCAGAGTACATGGACTAAGAAGCAGTAATGGGGTGTGACTACCAGCAGGGTACATGGACTAAGAAGCAGTAATGGGGTGTGACTATCAGCAGGGTACATGGACTAAGAAGCAGTAATGGGGTGTGACTATCAGCAGGGTACACGGAATAAGAAGCAGTAATGGGGTGTGACTATCAGCAGGGTACATGGACTAAGAAGCAGTAATGGGGTGTGACTATCAGCAGGGTACATGGAATAAGAAGCAGTAATGGGGTGTGACTATCAGCAGGGTACATGGAATAAGAAGCAGTAATGGGGTGTGACTATCAGCAGGGTACATGGAATAAGAAGCAGTAATGGGGTGTGACTATCAGCAGGGTACATGGAATAAGAAGCAGTAATGGGGTGTGACTATCAGCAGGGTACATGGAATAAGAAGCAGTAATGGGGTGTGACTATCAGCAGGGTACATGGAATAAGAAGCAGTAATGGGGTGTGACTATCAGCAGGGTACATGGAATAAGAAGCAGTAATGGGGTGTGACTATCAGCAGGGTACATGGAATAAGAAGCAGTAATGGGGTGTGACTATCAGCAGGGTACATGGAATAAGAAGCAGTAATGGGGTGTGACTATCAGCAGGGTACATGGAATAAGAAGCAGTAATGGGGTGTGACTATCAGCAGGGTACATGGAATAAGAAGCAGTAATGGGGTGTGACTATCAGCAGGGTACATGGAATAAGAAGCAGTAATGGGGTGTGACTATCAGCAGGGCCACCTCAGCACGGCTTCTGAAGCATGAGTGGCCTAACTGAGCATCCTCCCATGTGATACTGTGTTATCCACTGACTTGCTATTGAACAATATACCTGTATAAATAGCTCTTACGGTCCAAGTTCAGGTCTCTGAGGACACAAGGTGTGCTTGTTCTATTCTCACTTTGTTAGGGGAGGAACTAGCGTCAACAGTGACTGACTAGCACCAGCAGAGTCCTTTCAAGGGAGATGAGGATTGGGGGGGGTGATGAAAAAAATGGATGATTTGTGTAGGCTGACTAGTTGCCAGCAGTATGTGCAGGGTGGCAAGTCACACACGGAAGGCAGGGTAGGGAAAAGGAGGGTGGGAAGGGCACTTGAGGGGCGGGTTGAAGAGGGAGATGTGAGGAGCTTCTGGCGCAAAACAAGGGACCCACCCCTTGTCCCTAGCAGAACGGTGTGTGGCATCTAAGCAGTGGTGTGTGGGACAGAAAGGATTGGCAGCTGGTGGCATGGTGGGCTGACAAGAGGGACAGAGAGGTCAGAGGTAAGGGCAGGACAGCCACAGAAGGTCAGTGATAGAGGAGAACAAACAGGATGGGCTTGGACAGGAAAGGCCCCCGAGTCTGGCCACACGCACAGGAGGTGGTGCCCAGCTCCAAGGCCCCAACAACTGGTCAGCTACTCCTGTAGGTTCCCCACACACCTGCCACCCGTGAGGAGGAGGTGGTGGCATTTACTCTCATATTCCCAGAGCAACATTAAGGCTGTTTAAACAGAGCTAATGATATGATCCCATCCCAGCCCTGGGAGGAAGCGTAGTTGAACAATGATTGAGACTCGGCCTGGAAACGGTGCCTAGGGAGGTAGCTCAATAAAGTTCTTGCCTTGAAAGCCTGAGGACCTGAGTTTGTTCTCTAGAACCTGTAAAAAAACCTGGGGGAGGTGGCACACTCTCTTAATCCCAGAGTTAGGGAGGCAGAGAGGGGAGGATGCCTAGGGCTTGCTGTCCGTCTGATCCACTTGAAGAAAAGCCAGTGAGAGATCCTGTCTAAAACAAAATAAAACAAAACAAAACAAAACAAAAGAAAGGAAGGAAGAATGAAAGAGTAGACAGCATCTGATGCCTGAGGTTGTCCTCTGGTGTGCAACATGAATGCACACACACCTACACACATATGAAATACACAAATAAAAGAGTATAATATTTGCACAGACCTGTGCATATCTTCCTGTGTATTTTAAATCATGTTACATTATCACAACTTATCATAATACAAATGCTATGTAAATAGCTGTGATACTATATGGTTTAGAAAATAGTGTAAAAAAGAAAACACCCTGAGCTTTTGTCCAAGCAGTTGGGAGTGATGCATATTGGAAACAACAACAACAACAGAAAGGACTGCATTAAAGAACTGACTGAAACAGTGAACTTCTGCTCAAAACAGTCAACTTCCCCATGGAGAATATTGAGAAAGACTAAGAGATGAAAAGCATGTTTGGCAGAATGCATGAGCTCTGGCGGGGTGGGGGAATGGGCGGGAACATGGGTCTAGATTTGTTAAAAAAAAAAAAAAAGAAAACATTTGCATATGTCCAATATGGATATAATTTTTTAAAAAATTATTTTGAGCAGTGATTGGTTGAATCCTCAGATATATAATCCATGGATATGCAGGCCCAAGTACTGTATTATCTATGCGAATAAAAGCTGTTTAATGTAATGTTCCTCAAACCAGGAAAAACAATGCATGAAGTCAGCTTATGCTTCCTGAAGGGCGTCCTAGCAGACACCATCAGGAGTCATGAGACTGGCCAGGAGATGCCGAGGTCAGGACTACATCTGCTCCTGCAGAGGACTGGGAATCAGTTCCCAGCATCCACATGGCGGCTAAGAACTGTCTTAGGCCCGGAGTGGTGGTGCACGCCTTTAATCCCAGTACTCAGGAGGCAGAGGCAGGAGGATCTCCAGCCTGGTCTACATAGTGAGTTCCAGGCCAGCTGGGACTAAAGGGAGAGCCTGTCTCAAAAAAATAAAAAATAAATCTTTACAAAAAAGAGTTGTGAAACATGCTGGAGGGTGGGATAGAGCTCAGCATGAGACCATTTGTTTTACATCTGTAAAACACTGAGTTCAAGTCCCAGTACCTGACCCTCCCACATACACAGTCATGAAAATGGCTATGTGGCTTCCATGTGCCACTGCCCCGGTGACAGGGACCCTCTACCACAAGGAGCTCATCAGGGCTGGATGTAGGAGTCATTAGGGCTGCAAATTCTCAAGTTTATGGTCTTGGAAACCAGGTTTTTATGAGCGCATATACTCCAAGTCTACTGAGAATGAAACTCAGGGGCAGGGGGCCCGGGGAAGATGGTAAATATCTGATCATCCACACAGCTCGTGCTAAGTGTCCATAGCCGTTAAATTCAACAGAAATTCTGCAACTCTATTAATAGAAGACAAACAGCAACCAGGATCTAGGGCAAATCAAAAGCAGACACCTTCGGGAGTCTGGAGTCACACAGAAGCCCTCCCAGCTGCTCGGAGGCCGAGGGTTCAGAGGGAGGTGAGCTAGGATTTATTCCCATGGAGCAGCCCTGGGGTGAGGCTTCCTGGATGCCCTCGGGTGGTATCAAAACTAGGCAATAGGAGACAGGACCCTTGAAGGCCCTTCGTTCCTGGCTTGTGTTTTGCTCAGTGGATTTTGAGGGGCCGTCTCTATCCTGAGCTTCAGTTTCCCATGTGTCCAGCAAGGGCACCAGGCTTTGCGGTCTGGAAATAACCTATGTTGGGTGGCTTGAATCAAATGGAATTTTTTTTATTTGACATTTTATTTTTTTTATTTTTATTATTATTTATTTATACATAGATTTTTTATCAAATCTAGACCTGTGTCCCCCCCACCCCCTACCCCTCCAGAGCTCATGCATTCTGCCAAACATACTAGTAATCTCTTTCTCAGTCTTTCTCAATATTCTCCATGGGGAAGTTGACTGTTTTTAGTAGAAGTTCACTCTTTCAGTCAGTTCTTTGATGCAGTCCTTTCTGTTGTTGTTGTTGTTGTTGTTTCCAAGATGCATCACTGCCAACTGCTTTGGACAAAAGCTCAAGGGGTCATGCACAGGAAATACTTACAACTGGGTAATTGGCACTAGCATCCACAGATGAGGGATACCATTCTTCGTTTGTTTTTCTGGGATTGTGTTACTTCACTCAGCATGATATCTTCTAGCTCCAGCCATTTTCCTGCAAAGCCCATGATGTCATCTTTCTTTACTGCTGCATAGAGCTCCATTGTGTAGATGGACCACATTTTCTCTAGCCACTCATCAATTGAGGGGCATTTGGGTTGGTTCCAGCTCTTTGCTACTGTGAAGAAGGCTGAAATAAACATGGCCGTGCATGTATCTCTGTGGTGGGGTGAGTCTTGAGGGTACATGCCTAGGAGTGGTATGGCTGGGTCGGGTGGCAAGTTCATTCCAAGTCTTCCAAGGGTTCTCCACACTGCTTTCCAAAGTGGCTGCACGAGTTTACATTCCCACCAGCAGTGGATGAGTGTTCCCCTTTACCCACAACCTCTCCAGCACTTGGTATCATTTGTTTTCTTGAGCCTAGCCAGTCTGATTGGAGTAAGATGATATCTTAAGTGGTTTTTATTTGCATTGCATTTCCTTAATTAATTAGCGATATTGAACACTTTTTTTTTTTTTTTAATTTTTAAATTTTTGTTTCCTCACTTGTGAAGTCCCGGTTCAACAACTCTTTGCTCCATCTATGAGTGGGTCAGTTGGGTATTCTTTTCTTTTCTTCTTTCTTTGTTTTTTTGAGTAGTTTTATATATTCTGGAGATCAGTGCGGTTGTCAGATGTATCTTGGTGAAGGTTTCCTCCCACTCTGTGGATTTCTCTTCACTTTCCCTTCATGTTTCTTTGTGATGACAGAAGCTTTGAGTTTGGTGAGGTCCCAATTGTTAATTGTTGACCTAATTCTTGGGCAGCTGCTGTCTGATGTAGGAAGTCGTTTCCTACACCTATGTCCTTGTAGTCTGCCTGCCAATTTTTTCTTCTATCTCCTTCTATTCTTTCTAAATTCCAGCGCTTCCAGAGTTGGGGTTTCACGTTGAGGTCGTTGAATCCATCTGGAGTTGACGTTTTGTACAGGGCGAGAGGTAGGGGTTAATTCCATTCTTCTACAAGTGTGATCCAGTTTTGCCAACACCACTTGGCTGAAGATGCTGTCTTTTGCTCCATTGGGTTTTCTGGGCGCCCCCTTGTCAATATGAGGTGGCTGAAATTGTATGTGCTCATATTGGATCTCAGTTTTTGTTCCATTGGTCAACAGGTCCCTTTTTGTGCCAATACCAAGCAGTTTTCATAACTATAGCCCTGTAGTCTAGTTTGAAATCTGGTATAAAGAGCACACCATGTGTATTGCTTCTTTTCACTCAGGGTTGTTTTGGGCTATTTGGGTCATATTTTGTTTTTCCAATGAATTTAAGCACGTTTTTTTTCCAAGCCTGTCAGGAAACTGTTGGGGATATTGATTGGCATTGCATTAAATCTATACAATAGTTTCAGTAAATGGACATGTTTACAATGTGAATTTTCCCAATTCATGAGCATGGGTGGTTTTTTCATCTTCTGATGTCTTCTTTCTTCTTCAATTTCTTCCTTTAAAGGTTTAAAAGTTTGTTTGTAGAGATCTTTGGTGTCTTTGGTTAGGTTTGTTCCTAGGTATTTTTTTTGTTTTTGAGGCTATTGTGAGTGGAAGGTCTCTTTGAATTCTTTCTTCCAGTTGCTTGTTCTTGGTGTAAGAAAGGCCATTGATTTTTTTTTAGGTAATTTTGTATCCTGCCACTTTGGCTGAAGCTGTTTAACTTTCTAGTTTTTCTGGTGGAGTTTTTAAGGTCTCCTTAAAGTAAACCAGTCAGATCATCTGAAAATAGGGAAACTTGACTTCCTTTTTTCCAATTTTTAGTGACTTAACTCCTTAAGTTCCATTTTCCGTCTCTTATTGCTCTGAGCATGTTTCAGCACTACATTGAGAGGAGTGGGTGACAGGGGTAGCCGTGTCGAATTCCTATTCCTACTTGAAAGGAATGTTTCCGTCATGTTTTGTCCCCCAATTGAGGATGATTTTGGCTTGGGATATGGGCTGATGGTATAGGGCTTTGAGTACATTGAGGAAGAATCCCTCCATACAATTCCTTTCTAGGACTTTAAGCAATGAAGGGATGCTGGATTTTGTCAAGGAGTTTGCTTTTTCACAGCATCAATTGAGATATGGTGTTGTTTTTAATCTTTTATGAATATTCCATTTAATGTGTTTGATGATGTTTATGATTTTCGTGATGTTGAACCATCCCTGCATCTCTATGATGAATCCAACTGGTCCATGATGGATGATCTTCTTGATGTGGGTCTGTATGCGATTTGCCAGTATCCTGTTTAGAATTTTTGGCATTGTTTCATTAGGGAGATGGGTCTATAATTCTCCGTTTTAGTTGTATCTTTGCTGGTTGTGGTAGTAGAGTGATGCTTGCTTCTAGAAGGAATTTGGGAGAATGCCCGCTCTGATTGTATCCTTCTAAACAGTTTCAGAATATGGTTGTAGGTCTTTTGGGAATGTTTGATAGAATTTGCTGTGAAACCAATCTGGCCTGGGCTTTTTTAGTTGTGATGTTTCTTATTACATCTTTCCATTTTTTTCATGTGTATGGGTCTGTTTAGGCTGTGGATCTCTTCTTTGTTGAACTTTGTGTGATGTACCAGGATTTCAGATATTCATCCATTTCCTTCTTCTAGGTTTCAAATGGTAAAGTATAGGTTTTGTGAAATAAATATTTCCCGTATGAAATTTCTGACCTTTTCCATTGGTCCATTGTGATATTTTCCTTTTCATCAAAGATGTATTGATTTGGTTTGAGTTGTTCCTTTCTTCTTTTGGTTAACTGAGCTAGAGGTCCGGTCTATCTTGTTTACATTCTTTCAAGAACCAACTTTTAGATTCATTGATTTTTTTGTATTTTTTTGTTTTTGTTGTTTTCTATTTCATTGGTTTCTGCTTGGATTTTCGTTATTTTATTCCTTGCTGTTGCGTTTGTAGGGTTCATCTGTTGTTGCCTCTCAGTTGCTTTTGAGCTGATGTTAGTCATTCACTGTGCTCTTTCTGTTTTTCTACATGAGACACCCAGGCTATACAACTTCCCTCTTAGTACTGCTTTAAGGTATCCCCATTTGGTTTGTTGTGTTGTTTTCATTTGTCATTCAGTTCCAGGAATGCTTTTATTTCTTTCTTTATTCTCTGTCCGTGACCAATTCATTATTTAGTAGTTGTGTTGTTTAGTCTCAATGGCTTCTTGTAGGCAGTAGGGCTTATCCTGTGTTGAATGTTGGATTGGTTCAAATTTTTGCACTGTGGTCTGATAGAATGCATGAAAAAATTGTTTCAATCTTTTTTGTATTTGTGGAGGTGTTACTTCGTGTCCGCAGTATGTGGTCGATTTTGTGAGAATGATTCCATGGGGTGCTGGTAGAAAGTGTATTCTCTGTAATTAGGGTGGACATATTCGGTAGAGGGTCTAGATCGTCCATTTGGGTATGCATATCGTTCAGTTTCAGATGTCTCTCGTTTATTCTTTGTCCTGTGACCTATCCAAAGGGACTCAGTGGGGTATTAAATCTGCCTATTATGAGGTGTACTGGGTTATTGTGTGACTTGTAGTCCTGGAGAATTGTATCCTTATAAAGTGTGGGCACCCGAGTTTTGGGGCATATTAGCATTCATATTGTGAACTCTTCTTGGTGAATTGTTCTTTGAGATAAAAATATATGGCCTTCTTCTGTCTCTTCGATTTCTTTTATTTTGAAGTTCTTTGTGTGTGATATAAAATGGCAACACCTGCTTTCTTTTGTTGACCATTTGCTTGGAATATTTTTTTCTTCCATCCTTTCACTTTAAGGTGGGTCCTGCCCTTTAGGTAAGAAGTGTTCTTGTAGACCCCACAGGCCTTATTGATGGATTCTGTTTTCCTAATCCAATCTTTCCCCAGTCTATGGTTGTTGATTGGGGTTTAGTTCATAATATTAAGGTTAGTGAGTGATAGGTTTGTGTTGTCGCTTGGTTGTTATTTCCCATGTGGGTGTGGGTTGCGGTTACTACTCTTACAGTTATCGTTTTATTGATTTTCTCTTTCTAGGTGTCTGGGATTGGTTGTTCCTTTCTTCTGTCCTTTGGAATTACTTCAGTTTTTCTGAGGTTGGTTTTGTCCAGGAAATGTAAATCCTTAATCTTGTTTATGTTATGGGAAAGTTGTCCTTATCGCTCTCAACTATAATAACATTTTTTTGCTGGGTATAAAGTACCTGGGTTGGCATCTATTGTCCCTTAACACTGGGAAAGCTTTGCTCCAGGTTCTTCTTTTTGCTTTATCATAGTTTTGCATGAGAAATCAGTTGCATTCTGTAGGTTTCCCCTTTATAGGTCACGTGTTCGTTTTCTCTTGTGCTTTAAGGATTTTGTCTTTGTTTTGGGGGTTTAGCATTTAACTATGATGTGGGTGGAGAGTTTCTTTTCGATCTTGTCTGTTTGGAGGTTCTATGTGCTTCTTTGATATTGGTATTGGTTTGTCCTTTTTGAGTTTGGGGAGTTTCTTCGCTTATTTTAGCTGTTTGAACATCTGATCAAGTTACACATTCTCACTTGGTTCTCTCCTTCCCCCTATCTATGATGTCGGAGGTTTGAGTGTTTCATAGTGTCCCACAGTTCTCGGTTGTTCCACTTCGGTGTATTTTTAAAATGTTTCTTAATCTTACTTGAGGTTTTTAGTTGTCTGGGGTTATCATTGCCAGTCCTGATATTCTTTGTTTTGCTCCCTCCATTCTGCTTCTGAGGCTTTTTCCACTCCTTTCCTCTTGATTGGAGAGTGTTTGATTTACTTTTCAATTACTTCTATGATTTCTCTTAGTATTTCTACTCTTTTGGAGATTCTCTAGTCTCTTCTTGTAGCTCTTTGCTCGCTGGTTGGTTTCCTTATCTTTTTTCAGATGGGATCTTTTCAATTGTTTATACTTCCTTCGTGCAGTTTGTTCGTTTCTCTCTCTCTAGCGTCCTTTTAGTTCTTCATTCTCTTTTCTTATGTTCTTGATTTGTTCTTTATAATCTTGCAGTTTTTTAAATATGTTCCCAATTGTGTTTCCGATAATCTGTCTCCTGGGCATCCCCACGAGGGATTCCCACTGTCAGGAGTCTTCCGTAGGGTTGGTAAGATGCTTGGTGGTGGATCTTATCGCCCCTTTCCTGTGTTTCTTTTTCTTGTGTTCCTGGGCATATGGGCCTTTCTCTTGCCTGTATTCCAATGGTGAGTCCAAATGCCTGTTCCACTGTGTTGAAGGCTTGCTTTGCTTGCCTCCTTCAGATGCCTTGGTAATCCCAGTTGGCGGGGGGGGGGGGGCTCTTCAGCCCGTGCCTGGTACCTTCCGCTGGCCTCAGGAGATCTCAGATCTCAAGAGTCACACAACCCCACCTTTAATACTGGCTGGGAGGATAACTCCGCCCCCACAGCCACAAAAGCCAATCAAGCAAAAGACAGCTGGATTAAGGGATCAACAATCAGCCTTTCGGAGGCACCCAGTTCCTACCTGTCTCCTGCTCTTCCTTCCGCTGTCTTCAGGAGATCTCTCAAATGGAATTTTTATATCAGCAATGCTTCCAGAAAATATCTTCTAGAAAACCCAAATCCTTTTAAGAAACAGTAGAAGTAGGAGGTCTAGCTCAGTGCTTTCTGATAGGTTAAAGGTTTTAGAACTCAGGGATGGTACAGGACAGGGACTGGCCCCAGCCACATGTCTTAGAATGAACCAGCAGGTCCCTAGCAAGTGACACCTCTGAAAAAGACCTTATAAAGTTAGGCCAGAAGTCGGTGAGCTGGGAAACTGGCATTTTGGTGAGCAGCTGAAGTCAGGAGAAGCTGGCTGGGTGGTGAGATTTTCCTGGGGTTCACAGCCACAGGCCCGGTCAGTCACTTCTGCCGGTCCCCTGGGTCTGCCACAGAGAGAATCAGAAAATGCCACCTGTCCTTTCTGAGCCTCTCCTCTGCCTCCCTACCATGGTAAGGGTGGTAAGGGTTAGAGGAAGGACGCTGGCTCCTAGCTGCAGACCATGCTCCGTCCAAGCTCCAATAGTCTGCTCAGACCTCTCAGTCTCTACCCTACCAGCTGGGAGGCCGCCCCAGACTCCAACCCTCCTCAGTGGGATCCAGGGCCTCTTAGTGGATGGCTCCCCAGTCAAACAGGACAAGATGAAGCTATTACTCTGCCCAGAACTGAGAGAGGGCCTGGGGTACCTATGCTCCTCCCTGGGGAGGAAGAGCCTTGGAGCTGTCTCCTTTGTTGGCTTTCTTTATCATCTGTGAGGTAAGATTGTTTGGTCTCTGTTTAGAACAACTCATAGAATCTGCAGGGAAATGCGCCCTGGCATCTAGGTAAGAGGTAATTTTCTAACAGTGAAGAGGCTTCTTGGGGCAAGTGCGGCCCTTCGCTGAAGTGACAGGGCAGAGTCAGGGTCTCCCGTGTGGCAAAGGGCCTGCAGTACCTGGCCTGGCTCCAGCCTCCATCACCTTCTCCACTACTTTCTCATCTTCCTCATCGTCACTATCAGCAGAAGCACCTGTCAGCAGGAGGATTCCAGAGGAAAACAGCTGCCAGGTGACACTTTCTTGGAATGGCCAGGCCAAACCAGAGAGAGCAGGCTTGCCTCTGAATTCCCTTTAGAGTGTGAGCAAGTCAGGTTGGGCCAGTTTCACCTAGGCTCACACCCTTGTTTTCAGATGGGTAAACTGAGACCCAGAGTGAGGAGAGAGCCTGGCTGAAGTCAGGTGTTGGCGTAGAAGCACCTGGCCTCTGAGTCTAGATCCTGGACAGGGCTATTCCCAAGTGACTACAATCCATTCACTGACGACTCGGAGCCGGGACCCTGGGTCATCCTCACATCTGTCTACCTTCCTGGGAAGGTGTCTACTATCGGAGCTCTCCAGGGGTAGGTGCTGGCCTCTGGTCACATGCTGTGCCCTGGCTCTCACAGCAGGGCCCATGGGGAGTACTGTGGGGTGCTCAGAGTGCCTCACTTTCCTCCCAGCAGGGCCCTCCTGAGAGTGACAACTTGGGGAAGGTAGAGGTGTCTTAGCTGGGCAACAAGTGGGAGTGAGGAACACAAAGTGTGTGTGGCCCATCCACTGCCTGGGAGCACCTTTGGTTCATCCTTCATGTCTAGGCTTAGTAACTAAACCCTTTGATGGGTACAAACATGCCCGTCTCCCTGTCTCTGCTAAGTGCATGCTGCTGGCCCTATGGTGCCCCTTAGCACCCACTTCCTACCCTCCTCCTCTGAGCTCCATGCAGCTGCTCTGCCTTGTGGGGGCACTGCCTGGCTCTGCACATGGCTGGTACTTGTGGGAAATATTGGGTGAACTGCATTCAGACTCAACTTGGTTAACTTGGGTACCAGAAGCTCTGGAAGCAAGCTTGGAAGAGGTGGCTTGGAGTGGGATGGTCCTACAGAGAGCAGTGAGGTTTCTGAGATAAGGACATACACACAGAAAAGGCAGAGAAGGAAGTGTTCCTTCCCATGGGCAACTCAGAGCCAAAGGAGGCCTGTGCCTTCTAAAACAAGTCACTGAGAGCAAGGAGCTGGGCCTGAGATTTTGTGCTTCCCTCAGGCATACAATAGCCCTGGACTGTAGAAAATGGACAGCAAAATTGATCTTGGCCTCTAGGTCCAGCGCAAAGCTGAGAAGTGAAGTACAGGTCTGTTCTTGGATGGTGATAGCATATAGAATAAGTGAGCATGAACGACAACCCTGACCTCCAGGAAAGCATTGATTCGTAAAGTGCCATCAACATCTACCAGCCACAGTGGACAATGAATTCTTTCTGTTAAGAGAATAAATCCCAGGCTGTAGAGATGGCTCATCGGTTAAGAGCAGTCAATTCTCAGCACCCACTTGGTGGCTAAGAACTGTCTTAGGCTGGGCGTGATGGTACACACCTTTAATCCCAGCACTCACGAGGCAGAGGCAGGAGGATCTCTGTGAGTTCAAGGCCAGTCTGGTCTACAGAGTGAGCTCCAGGACAGATGGGACTAAAGGGAGACCCTGTCTCAAAAAAAAAAAGAATAAATCCAAGCTACTTGGGTCTCCATTCAGTCTTGATTCTCTTGGCGGTGTGGCCAGCGGCTCCCTGGCCACTGGAAGTCTCCTGTGGGGATGAGCTAGCAACCCTTAGTGGCTGGCCTGGGCTGCTAGTGCCATTCCCCAGCCTCAACCTCACGCCTATTCATGTCCTTCCTGGACCTTGAGGATATTCCTATTCAAAGGGGTCAGTGCAGATGCAGTTAGGCAAGATGAAGTCACCCTGGAACACTCAGAGGACTTAATCCAATATTGCTGCTGTCCTTAGAAAAAAGAATAGAAAACTAGCCACAAACAGTGGAATATGACTGTGATCCTAGCACTTGAAAGGCTGAGGCAGGAGGATGGTGAGTTCAAGGCCAGCCTAGGGCTACCGTAGTAAGACCCAGTGTGTCAGAAAGAAGAAGAAGAAGAAGAAGAAGAAGAAGAAGAAGAAGAACAACAACAACAACAACAACAACAACAACAGATGTTGGCAGGGGCACAGACTGGAATGACCGCAGTGACACCAAGGTCTGAGCAGTGCCAGAATAGACTCTGAGCCCTCAGAGGATGTGGCCCCACAAACACCTTGAGTTTGAACTTGTAGCCTCTTGGACTGAAAGAGAATGAATTCCTGTTGCCTTAGTCAGGGTGTGGGGACTGGTCACGTGATGACAGTGCCAGGGGACTAACCAGGAGTTTAAACATCACAGACATGGAAGTCAGAAGTCCTGAAATCAGGCGGTAACAGGGCTGCGTCCGCTCTGGGACACCTGGGGGAGAGTGTGTTTGCCTTTTCCCCTCCTAGGCTGCTCCCATTCCTTGGCTGGTGCCCCTTCCTCCACCGTCCAAGCTGCAGAGCAGCAAGTTTTGAGTCTAGGAATCTCCTTCTTCCTTCTCTCTTCTTATAAGAACCCTTGAGAGTCTGCTGGGCCCACCTGCATGATCTCTGTTTCAAGATCTATAACCTAACTACATCTGCCTAGTCCCTTCCAGCATGCTAGGTAACAGGGGACGCACAGGTCTGGGAAGCAGAACAGGGATAATTTTAGGCCCAGTCGCTAGGCTGCCACCCAGGGCTGCTGTGGATAACATCTGCCACATTTCCCCTCTGGCTGCACTGCGGTCTGGCTCACTCTCCTGGGCAGTGGTCTCTGGATGCTGATCACCGAGGCTCCTGCCTCGGGGCAGGAGGGACCTCATGAGGCCTCTGGCCTCTCTGAAAAGCTAGGCACCGGCTGGCACCTCTATAAGGAGATGCCAGCCCAGAGCAGGGAGGAGGCTGGTGATCCTGTGTCCAACTTCACCAGGCCTGAGTGAAGTGCAGAAGTCCCACCAGTTTATATTCATAGTACGAAACAAGTAGTGAGGACGTTTTCATAATGTATAACGTGTACTTGGATCGTTTCTGCCTGTGGCTCTCTCTTGGTCCTCTCTTACGGGTTTATTTCCTCTTAGTCCCCCTCCTACTTTCCCATCATATAAATATCTTTATACATGTATGTGTGTTAATATACTTATTAGCTTAGATTCCACATGAGAGGAAACATGCAACATTTGATCCAATCTGGCTTGTTTCCCTTAACCCAAGGATCCCCAGTTCCATCTGTCTTTCCTGTAAAGAACATAACTTTGTTCTTAATGACTAAGACTCCCTTATGTAGACATACCATATTTGAATGCATTCATTCGTCTGATGTGAGATTGATTCCACAGCTTGGCAGTGCACAGTGCGGCAGTAAACACAGGCATAAACTCGAGGACTGTTTAGGGACCTGCGTACCTCCTTTACACGGCCATATTACTCTCTGTACCAGTTCAGTTTTAGCATATGTGCTGCTGAGGTGAGCGCCCCTGAGGATGTACACACCTCCTCTTGGGAGATATCCCAAGTACCCACAGTCTAGTTAGCACAGAGCTGGGACATCATGTGTGCCAGGGGCCCTGGCCCCGCAAACCCTCCATTCCCTTCATCTGCACAGCCCATTTGCACAGCACTGTACAAAGTTTCCTTCAAACCAGGGATCAGACCAATGAGACCTGTTTCCTGTGCACCAGCTTCCCACTAGGGCTCTCCTTGGCCCCTGTAATGGTAGGTGGTGGCCGAGGAGGCCCTGTGTGCCCCACCAAGGTCAGAACCCTCTTTCTCAGGGAGGCTCTTAAGGATAGGTTGCTACAGCAACTGTGGTACCAGGCGGGCTATTTTTATAAGAGCTTTCTCTTATCTTTGGAAAACTGATCAAGTTTCTTGGTGGGGAAGCCCCCTGTGTGTATGGGGGGGCAGCCTCTGAGAACAGAAGGGGAAGGCTGTGCAGGTGGGCTCAGAGTTGGGTGAGGGGGCCCCCCATTCTGCACTGTCACTTGCCGCTTCTCTGGGGGCTACTAGCTCTGCGCTCCTCTGTCTGTTAGACCCTCGGGGTCAAATCACAGGAGCAGCTCGGGGAGGCGTGTGTCCAATGCAAGGCTCCTGCTGCACCCACAGTGCTGGGCTGTCTGAGTTGTAGGGGTGGAGTGCTGCTGAAATGGACTCTGGGAGAGAGACAAGGCTCCTATGGAGAGGACAGGCCAGTGGGCGCTGGAGGGAAGGAGTGAGCCTAGCACCCAGGAGGAGGATGCTGAGGCCCAGGAGGGTCCAAAGCAGACTCAGACTCAGACTGCTTGTCCACCCCGGATGCCAAGAAGTACGGTCTGCCTTGTCCTTTCTGATCCCACAGTGCCCTGGTCTGCTCCCCCTCCCCACTCCCTCTCCCCCTCCCCACTCCCTCTCTCCCTCACCTCTCCCCCTCTCCCTCACCACTCCCTCTCTCCCTCACCACTCCCCCTCTCCCTCACCATTCCCTCTCTCCCTCACCACTCCCCCTCTCCCTCACCACTCCTTCTCTCCCTCACCTCTCCCTCTCTCCCTCACCACTCCCTCTCTCCCTCACTCCTCTCCACCATGAGAGGGGTTTGCTATGCCCTGGGCTAAGACCTGGTATCAGTCACCAGCAGGCCTGGCTGTCATTCCTGGCCTTCCCTTGGGCCAACCATGTATTTTGAAGGGGTGTCCATCCTCTCCCTGCAGAGTTGAATCCAAGGGCAACAGACCCAATGGGGCCAAGCCCGATTTTCCAAAACCCTCATAGACTTCTAGACTGTGAAGTAGTCTATCTCATCCCTTTCTAAGCAAGCAGACAGTACTCTTGATGCCCTGTTACACAGCTCCCACGGCAGGGTGGGGGGTTCTTACCCTGAATGGTATATCCCCTATTGTTTCTGGCTGATTGTGCAGAGCCACCCAACCACAGATCTCTGGGAAGCAAACACAGCACACAGAACCATAGGGCATTGTACCCTCATCAGAAAATGGATCATCCTAGTCTACCTTACAGTGCCTCCAACAGTTACTGCTCTTTGCTGACTTCCGTTTAGATTCCAGGTTTGTTACGTGTTTGATCACAGAATCCAATCAGCAGGATGCTGTTAACAGAGAGCCATGCTTGGAGATGGAGCTCAGGGGACACCAGTGTCCAGGAATGAGTGGAGATGGAGCTCAGGGGACACCAGTGTCCAGGAATGAGTGGAGATGGAACTCAGGAGACAACAGCGTCCAGGAATGAGTGGAGATGGAGCTCAGGGGACACCAGTGTCCGGGAATGACTGGAGATGGAGCTCAGGGGACACCAGTGTCCGGGAATGAGTGGAGATGGAGCTCAGGGGACATCAGTGTCTGGGAATGAGTGGTCCGCTTGCTCAGCAGCTGCCTGTTCTGTGGACTCTACGATAGACCATCTCCACACTTCTCACTATGTTCTGTGTCATCCAGAAGAGCCAAGGGTTAGGGGAGAGGGTTAGGAGTGTGCACAAGACCCAAGCCTTCTAAGCATTAAAGAAGGATTTGTATGTGACATTTACAGAGAATCTGATGACATCTGCCATGCCTGCAGCCCTGGAAGCTTCTGTTGGTTCCTTTTGACCCAGCTGAGAGTGAGCAGTCAGGAGGCAAGCCTGGGCTAGCGCTGTTCTCCTGGTCCTCTGTCCCATTTGCTGCAATGGCCAACCTGATCTCAAGGTCAAAGCAGGTGGGACTCAAATCTAAAGCTCATATCCAGCAAGCCACACACAAGAAGGACTGAGCGGTCAGTGCTGGATTCTGGGCAGGTCACTGGAAACTCCTGGCTTACACTTTCCTGGCCTGAAGACAGATCATCAGCTTATCCATGGAAACCATCTGATGCTGATGCAGTCACAGCAGAATCTTCCATGAGCGAAGTCTTCAGGGATCAGTGATGGAGGGCAAGCAGAGATGAGGAAAAAGGTTCTGCCTCCAGGAGCCCCAGAGCCCTGGAGGGGTATAGGCAGGGTTTGGACACCTGCTGGATGAAGGGATGACCAAGAACTAGGGGCGCGAGAAGGTGTTTCACAGTGTTAGGGAGGGTTAGGGCTTTCCTTTCTTTGTAAGTAATCAAGAGTGAACCACACCCTGACTGTCCTGTCCTGCACCCCAGAGGCCAGGCCTTAATTGTGTTGTCTTCACAGTGACTGCCTCTTGCCAATCCCCCCACAGCTGCAAACCTCTGGGCACCCCATTTCTGGCTGCAGTGTAGTCCAGATATATGTGACCACCACCAGACACAGGTGGCCTTGGAGGCCTGGTATGGGAAAAAGCCACCCAAAGTAGTTGGCCAACTAGGAAAACTGATCTCGAAATGATAAAGCTCCGGGCATGCCCACAGGTGGGGAAGCAGCTGCGCAAACTTAGCGTAGCAGAGACAAGGGGTGGAGAGGGTGGCCGGGGCCTCCCTGAAGGCCCTGGCTCGTCGCCTCCTTGCCAGGCTGAAGCCTCTCATGGAGCTAGCGAGCTTCATTCTCTGGGTTCTTGGAAGTTTTATTTCTTAGCATGAATTAGGAAAGTTTTATTTTCAAGAAGAAACCCAACATTAGAATTTCTAAGAGGCGGTTTGTCAAGGAAGAAAAGGTGATGAATCATTTTAAAAACAAACCATGTAGAAAGCCATTTTTACTGCCAAGTCTCAGGGACTAGGGAACACCTGAGTAGGACAAACTGACTCGGGGAAGGTTCTAGGTGGAGCTGTGGGGGAGGGTCGGGCCAAAGAAGGGAAAAGCAGCCAAGACGGAGAGGTGGAAGGTGGGGAAGGGAGGAGGCCCACGCCCACTGAAAGCTCTGCTGGTGAGCTGTCAACCCTCAGTCCTGGCGACTCCATTTCTCGGTAGCTGCTCTTGGAGCCTATTGGATGCCCCTCTAAGCCTGAGCAATGCCAGGTCCCCAGGGCTGGCTGAGACCCTCCCCTCATCTGCCCAGGGACCTCCCCTGTAGGCTTTAAGGCCAAAGAGGAAACCTGAACACACCCAGTTATTCACTTGGCATGTGTGTGAGCACCTCAGAACATGATCTTCATCAGGCAGCTTAGAGTTACAGTAGTCTGCAGAGGTCCGACGTCTTTGGGCCAAATTTCCGCCCAAGTCTTATCTTGGACCGGCTCCATGTTGGCCTTGATGCGGCTCCCCTGAAATAGGTCAATTGTCATGGCTGGAACTTTCTGCTACTGTTAGATCAGACAGAAGCTAATAAAATACATATTGGAGAGTTATGAGGGTTTGGAGGGATGTGTTGAGGAATATCAAAGACTGTTTAGGACCAGAGGGCCTTGGGGTCTTGGGGCCTTGTCCAATACAAGTTGCCTTTTCTCAGAGCAAGTTACAAGTCAGAGACCTAGGCAATAACAGCAACGTTTGCTTGCTTACAGCCGACACAGAATCATTTCACCATCCATTAAGCACTCTATGAGACAGTCCTCCAGGGGACACACACTCTTACTATGAACTCTACTTCTGGCCCCCTTTAATGTCAATAATGTCATGTTGCTATGGGCCTATAAGATGGCTCAGCAGATAAACATACTTGCTGCTAAGTATGATTTCCTGAGTTTGATCTTCAGGACCACATGGTAGAAGAAGGGAAACGATTCCCTAGAGTTGTCTTTTGACCTCTGTGTACACAATATGGTACACACACAGACACTAAACAGATAGATAGATAGATAGATAGATAGATAGATAGATAGATAGATAGATAGAATGCTTCCATGGTTTCAATATAGTTTGAATCATCCCCCAAAAGGCTCATGTGGCAGTGTTGAGTGGCAGGGGAACCTTTAAAACATAGGCCTAGTGGAAGATAATTAGGTCATCAGAAGCACTGACCTTGGAAGGACTAAAGTAATTCTCTTGAGATGCTGGTTAGTAACCAAGCCTGAACCCTGGATCCTTCTTGCTTCCTGTCTTGCTATGTGATCTCTCCCTGTGACCCTGCCATTGTGATGCCATCTACCATGAGGCCCTCACCAGGAACTGACCAGATGGGGCCACTCCATTTTGGACTTTCAGCCACCAAAACTGTAAGATAAATAGATCTTTGTGTTTTTATAAAGTACCCAGCCTCAGATATTTTGGTATAGCAACAGAAAATGGACTGATACAAGTACTGGGATTCTGTGAGGTCCATGGTCATCTAGCAGGGAGCCTTCCCTCTGGAATTTGGCTACAGTGACCCTGAAAAGGGATGAGCCGGGGAGGTAGGGTATGTAAGCCAGAAGACAAAGGTACAGCATCATTCTACTGATGGGGAAAAAAAAACCCACTATAAACTGTCAGAGTGTGAGCTCCAGAAGCCCATTGGAATGCAGAGATTGACCAGATTCCAAGACAACAGCTCCAGAGAGAGTGGACTGTTTTGCTTCTCATCCACCTGTGCCCCTTTTCTAAGCCTAGGGAACAATCTGCAGAAGAGGGGGCGTGGTAGAATGTAAGGGCTACGATTGGTGTGAATGGTGAAACTACAGCAATGTAGTCTGGACACTTATTTGATCAACTTGATTGAACATACAACCCCTCACCCCCCACTGGATGGTGGGGCTGTGGGGGTCTGGGCACAACAGCCTGCAAATTGGTTTCATATGAAGGATGCTTGTACTCATGGATCATCACTTATAGCTAAAATATGAAAAAAAAAAAACTGAGAGAAAGATGCAGGACAGTTATGGCAAAATGCATGATCTGGGATGGGGTCTACAGCACTGTGGATGGTCCTAAGTCTAAGGAGTATGTCATCCACATACTGTCAGCACTTGTGGATGGTCCTAAGTCTAAGGAGTAGATCATCCACATACTGCAGCACTGTGGATGGTCCTAAGTCTAAGGAGT
>VZQC01002949.1:763060-811683 GCA_009823505.1 Rhizomys pruinosus
GGATGTGGATGACATACTCCTTAGACTTAGGAACATCCACAGTGCTGCAGGATGTGGATGATCTACTCCTTAGACTTAGGAACATCCACAGTGCTGCAGGATGTGGATGACATACTCCTTAGACTTAGGGCCATCCACAGTGCTGCAGTGGCCTTCCTCTCAGCCTCCAATCAGATAATGGTCCAGCTTTTGTTTCAAAAGTGACCCAGTCAGTATCTCAGGCACTGGGCATCATTTAGAAGTTTCATGTCCCTTACCACCCTCCAACATCAGGAAAGGTGGAGAGGGCCAACTTGCTCATTAAGGACCAACTGACCAAGCTGTCTCTGGAGCTCCATCAGTCATGGACCTCCCTCCTTCCCTTGGCCTTAACAAGGCTCAGAGCCATTCCCCAAGCACCTTCCTTTCTCAGTCCTTTCAAACTCATGTATGGTCAGCCCTACTAAGTGATTTTCCACTTCAGGATCCATCCCTCCTTCATGATTACCTGCCTGCCTTCTCTCTCCTAAGACAGCTCCTTGGGGAACATGCAGACCACATCATCCCACAGGCTTCTAAGGATACAGCACCCAGCATTCTACAACCCGGAGACTACGCCTTTCTCCACTCCACTACCAAGAACACAACCACTGGGGCAGCTCTACAGCCCCACTGGTTTGGACCTTACTTGGTGATCCTGTCTACTCCTACTGCGGCTAAACTCCTCGGAGTCCAGGGCTGGATACATCTCTCTAAACTGAAGCCTGCAAGGAGTCACAGCAAGTACTTGCCACCCCAACTGGCCATCTAAAACTTAAGATCCAAAGGATCCCATCCCTACCCCCTATACAGGAATAGTCATATCATTATGTGGCGGCTAATTTCCTTTGCCTGTCTCCTGTCTGTAGCTGTTCCTCTAATTCTGGCTAGTACCAACCCAGAGTCCTGTACTGCCCCTCCTTGTTCTTACAGGTTTGAAGTCTGGGCACTTGATGATAGGAACCAGGAAACCAGGCTTCTTAATTATTCAGAATGTCAGTTCTCCTCCTGCTCTTCTGTTTCACTCTCCTTTGACATCCTGGACCCATGCACCTACCGATGCCCAGGAGCCAACTCAGGATATGAGAACTACTACAAGTTTTTCTGCTTTATTGGAGAACAGGATAGTGCTGATTGTAGAGATCCTGGGGGATGGGAGGGCTGTCCTTACTGGTCCTGCAAGTTCCACTGGTCAGGACTTTCATGGGGCATGAAGCCCAAATGGCTCTTCTCAGAACCAGGAGAGAAAAATGTAACTTTTAAAATTACGAACCCCTCCTCCTGGCCCAGGGATAGCAGCTGCAGGCATCTTTTATGAAACTCATTACTTCTATTCAGCCAGGGGCAGAATAAAGATTAAAAAGACCATCCAGAACTCTCATGCCCTACAGGCTTTAAAAGCTCTAAGTAACACTAAGTATCAGACCATTCAAAGTTTGCAGTATCTAAATTCTTCACTTCGATTCTCATGGGATGAAGTACTGTCCATGTCTACCTCACTCTTAAGGAATTACTCCACCATTTTTTTTTAATTTTTTAATTTTTATTTTTGAATGTGTATGAATGTACTGTCTGCATGTAGGTCTGTGCACCCCTGTCGTGCAATGCTGCGGAGGTCAGAAGAGGGTCTCGGATTCCCCTGGAACTGGAGTTCTCCTGGAATTGGAGTTATGGACGGTTCTTAGCTGCCATGTGGGTGCTGGGGATTGAACCTGGGTCCTCTGCAAGAGCAGTCGGTGCTCTTAACTGCTAGGCTATCTCTCCAGCCCCAAGGAATTACTCCACTATTAATGCCTCTAAATGTTTTCTCTGTGCTCCGCTGCAAAGATCATTCCTCCTTCCTCTCCTGGTGTACAATGTTTCTAATCAAACCACTTCTAATGTTCTCTAACTCCTCTCCTAGGCACTCCTTTACCACTCCTGCCCCCCTATCTCAAACTAGCTGAGTGGTGGGCAGCTCAGATTTCAAACTGCCTGGGCTCCTCATACAGGAATGTGACTGTCAGAGGCTGAACATCTCTGGGCCTAGGACTGGCATTTCTATGTTCCTCTAGAGTATACATCTGCATTTCTACTAACACCTCTGGCCCATGCCTTCCAGTAGTGCTAGTGCCTAGTCTTACTCTCTACACTTCAGGAGAGATCCAGGCACACCTAGAAGCTCGAGAGACTTGGGTAAAGTCTTTAACTGATCACCATCTCAGGACCAAGAGGGCAGCCACATTGGCAGTTTTAGTGGGCATCAGTCTGGTCTCTACTGTCGCAGCCACTGGGTTAGCTGCGGGCAGCTTGGGACACACCCTAGTCACAACTCAGCGTTTTTCCCAGGAGCTCCAGCAACTGAACACAGAACTCGTAACCGCTGTGGAGGCCACTGAGCAATCCATTCAAACTTTACAAAGGCAGCTCTCCTCCTTAGCGGAAGTCGCCCTTCAGAATAGGTGGGCTTTGGATTTGCTTACAGCTGAGAAAGGGGAACCTGCCTTTTCCTAGGAGAAGAATGTTGCTATTTCGTCAATGAGACTGGAAAGGTGGAACAAAATATCCAGCGTTTGCGGAAAGTAGTGCATGACCTGTCTCAGAGGACCCTTAATGGAGAGGGCCCCTCCAGTTGGGGTACCTGGGTGGCAATCCTTCCCTGGCTAACACCTTTACTAGGCCCACTGATAATGCCAATGATTTTGTGTACAGTGGCCCCATGCCTTTTACAATATTTCCAAAACCAAATTTAACACCTCACTCATACAAGATTTAACCAGCTTCTCTCAGTTGCAGATGGAAAAGCTTCCTACCAACAACTGGCCACTGCTGACCCAGATTGGGCACTGGACACCCAAAGTGGTCAAAGCTGAAAAATCACGCTCTGATCTTCCAGCCTAGAATTCTTACCCCACGCCATCCATGTTCAGCTCTGAAGCAGTTACAGAAGACAGACCTCAGCCCTTTTCCCCATAGAAACAAAAGGCTGGAATGTCAGAGTGTGAGCTCCAGAAGCCCATTGGAATGCAGAGACACCTAAGACCTGAGGCGCCCAGGAACCTGCTCTAACAGGCTAGCCTTTGGTTATGGAAAACGGGCCATCACCGATTACTCAGGAATCTTCCGCCTTTTGAAAGCCAGATTCCTGCAAAGTGTACTGCCCACCCCACTCTCACTGAATCCCACTTCCACCTTCTCCCTTAAATTTCCAGGCCAGACGCCATTCAGTGCTGGCACTGAATTAAACTTTGTTCCGGAAAGCCTAAACCTCGTGGCCTTTCATTTCGGGGGGGGGGGGCTCGCCATGACCTTACAGAAACAGCCCATAAAAATGTTCTTGAAAACCTAAAGTTAAAAAGATGTTTTTCAGACCACCAAAGCCTGAGAGCAGTTGATGCTAGCTGACCTATCCTGAAGAGCTTTAAAGTTCCTCAGGGTCAAAGAAATGATATTAAGTGGAAACCTCAGACCCAGACAATGGGGATGAAGAGGGCTGGAGAAGATGACTATATGAATAAATATTTAGAATACTGGTATCTTTCACTTTCAAATTTCATTTGAAGACAACTGGCTGCACAGTGAATGAAAATGTCTTGTAGAACTATGTGACATGCAGGGGAGCTGGGCACGCACTGAGATGGGGGAGGGGCACAGCAGACGCAGATTGTTTAGGATTCCCTTAATAGATGCACTCATGTTTTAACTGAGGTGGAATATTATTTGGAGGAGAACTACAGCAAGTTAAAGATACACAATGTCAACCCTAGAGTAACCATTCAGAAAAGGCTGCACAGCCCATGAGCTAGTAAAGAAAATACTAAAAACTAGCAAGAAAAGGAGCAGGGAGAGAGCAAAAAATAAATAAATGAGACAAAAAAAATAGCAAAAGGGTAGTTTAATTCAAGTGTATCAAGTCAGATGTGGCGGTGGATGCCTGTGGACTCTCAGGAGGCAAAGGCAGGAAGAACACTGGAGCCCAACTGTCTTAGGCCAGCCTGGGAAACACAGTGAGATCCACCTCTAATTGAAAAACAAATAGTAAACATAAGAGTATCAGTGATTTCATGGAATTAAAATGGTCTCAACAGTCCAATTAAAAGTCAGAGACTCAAAGAGTTGAATATGTAGCTCAGGATGGAGCACCTGCCTAGGATGAACAAGGACTGAGCTCTGTTCCCAGCACCGGAGAAAAAATGGAGACTGCTATCTCCACTGTAAATACAAAAGCACAGATAAAATATCTAAATATATGCTTTCCACAAGAAACACATTTCTCTAACATAACAACACAGATGGGTTAAAAGCAAAAGAATGGGGGCTGGAAAAATGGCTCAGTGGTAAGAGCTCTTGTTCTTACTGAGTTCGGTTCCCAGAACCCACATGGCTGCTAACAACTGCCTGTAACTCCAGTTCTAGGGGATCTGACACCTTCTTCTGCCCTCAGAAGGCACTGCAAACACATGGTGTACAGACAGACAGACAAAACACTAATACATGTAAAAATTAAAAATAAATATTTTAAAAAGGAAAAGATTGGAAAGAGAAACAAGAGGGAAACATGAAACCAAGAAAGCTGGATTGGCCTTATTAACTTTAGAAAGTAGACTTTGGGCAGAGGTACAGAGGGAAATTTCATGATGACAAACAGGTCAGTGGAGATGACATAAACTCCTGAATGTGTGTGACAGAGCTGGATAGTTCTAGATAAGAAGTGATGAAGTGAAGGAGAAAGACAAGTCTCTAGTTAACACAGATGTTTCAGTACTGCCATCCATTACAATCCCATTTTTATGAGTGGATTAAACAAGCATAGATTTAGGAGAAACGGATCATCAAGTTGACTTTTCCTTCTTTTCTTAAAAATTTAAAATAGCCAGGCATGATGGAGCACACATTTAATCCCAGCACTTGGGAGGCAGAGGTCTACATAGCAAGTTCCAAGACAGCTGGGACTAAAGGGACCCTGTCTCGAAAAGACAAAAATAAATTAAAATAAATAAGATTTAAAATTTTTATTATTTATTTCTATTTGATGTACATGAGTGTTTTGACCTGTGCCTGCAATGCTTGCAAAGGTCAGAAGAGGGTGTTGGATCCCCTGAATCTGGAGTTATGGATGGTCGTGAGCTGCTATATGGGTGCTGGGAACTGCTCTTAACCATAGAGCCATTTCTCCTGCTCCTAAATTTTTATCATATTATTTATTTATTTACTATTTATTTGAGACAGGATCTCATTATGTAGTCCTGACTAACCTGGAACTTGCTATGCAGATCAGGCTGGCCTCAGACTCACAGAGATATACCTACCTCTGCCTCCCAAGTGCTGAGATTAAAGGTGTGTATCATTATTCTAGCAAATGATATTTCATTTTTGTTTTTATTTGTGTCTATCTGTGGGTGGGTATGTGCATGTGAGTGCAGTGCCCACAGGGGGAAGAAGAGGGCGCTGGATCCCTTGGAGCTGGCATGACAAGCAGAAGTAAGCTGTCTGTCAGGGTGCAGGGGAACTGAACTCAGGTCTTCTACAAAAGCAAAACACACTCCTAATGTGAGCCATCTCTTCAGCCCCCAAATCTCCTTTTTCTGTTAATTTAGTTGAATTCTTTATCCTGCAGTGGCAGCATATACATGCATTCCACAAACACATGATACATCATGCATCAAGACAGAGCATGTGCTGTGCTACAAATTCAAAATGATAAAAAAGTTGGTTATTACATAATTAAATGAGAAACAACAAGAAAAAGCCATCTGGATAAACAAACAAAAAACCCTAAAAACCTCACACCCAAATATATGAAAATTCAAACATATACTTCTGCATAATCAATGGGTCAAACAATTTATCAAAAGGTAAATTAGAATGAAATGAATCATAAAGAAAATACAACATAGGGCTGGTGAGATGGCCTAGCGGTTAAGAGCACCAACTGCTTTTACAGAGGACCCGGGTTCGATCCCCAGCACCCACATGGTGGCCGAGAACCGTCTGAAACTCAAATTCTAGGAGAACTCCAGTTACAGGGGAATCCAACACCCTCTTCTGACCTCCTTGGCATTGCATGACATGGGTGCACAAACTTGCATGCAGACAGTACATTCATACACATACAGAAATAAAAAATTAAAAAAATTTATTATTAAAAAAAAGAAAATACAACATAAAGAACTGTGGGATACAGTAGTGCTTGGAGGGAAATTCATAGCTTTAAATGCTTATTTTGGAAATTGGGAATGTCTTAAAGTTAATTATATAAACAATCATGTTAAGGAGCTGGAAAAGTGGGATGGAGAGATGGCTCACTGGTTAAGGGGACTGGCTGCTCTTGTAGAGGACCTGAATTGGTCCTCTGGCATCCATGTTGGGTGGCTTACACCATATTGGGTGGCTTAAAATCACCTATAACTCCAGCTCCAGGGATACGACCCCCTTTTGGCCCCTGAAGACACCCCTACACACGAGTACAAACATACCAAGACATGCACACGCATACATAAAGAAAAAATAAAATGTAAAAGGAACAACTCATATTCAAAATGAGCAGAGTGAAATAAAGAGAAGAAATTAATGAGCTAGAGACAGAATCACAGAGAAAAAATTAAATGAAAAAACTTTGAGCTGGGCATGGTGGCATATACCTTTAATCCCAGCACTCGGGAGGCAGAGGCAGGCAGATCTCTGTGAGTTCAAGGCCAGCCTGTATACATAGCGAGTTCCAGACCAGACTAAAGGGAGACCCTGTCTCAAAAAGACCAAAAAAAAAAAAAAAAACCTTTTGAAAGCTTAAGATAGAGAGCTGACAACTTCTAGATACACCAATTAAGAAGAACAAATGATGCAGCCGGGCATGGTGGTGCACACCTTTAATCCTAGCACTTGGAGGCAGAGGCAGGTGGATCTTTGTGAGTTCAAGGCCAGCTTAGTCTACACAGCAAGTTCCAGGACAGCTGGGGCTACAGGGAGACCCTGTCTTGAAAAAACCAAAAACAAAACAAAACAAATGACGCTAAGCAGGAATGAAAGCACATTGCTGTAGATCTTGTCCACATTGAAAAATTATGAAAAAGGTTATGCCAATCAATTCTATACCTTCACTAAACAGAAAATTCCTCAAAAGAATATATTACTGAAAATTATATAAGAAAAAGAAAGAAAGGCTTGGAGAGATGTCTCTATGTTTAGGAACAGGTGCTCCTCTTGCAGAGGACCCAAGTTTGGTTCCCAGCTCCCATGTTGGGCAGCTTACAACCACCACATCTAGGGAATCTGAAACATACACAGGCACACACACACACATACACAGTGAAAATAAAAAAGAATTTTTTTGTCTTTTTGAGACAGGTCTCCCTGTAGCTCCAGCTGGCCTGGAACTCTATAGACCAGGGTGGTCTTGAACTCACAGAGATCTGCCTGCCTCTGCCTCCCAAGTGCTAGGTTTGAAGGTGTGCATCACCACACCTGGCAAAAAAGAAATATCAAAAAAGAAAAAAAAATCAGATAAGCCCTTTACAAAGAAACCGATTTAAAATTACACACTATTCTCTTAAAGAAAACCAGGTTCAAATGATTACACTGAATTCTGTCAAATATATAGAAGAGAAAAAAATTCAGAAACATTTTCTGAAGCCAGTATTATATCAACAGCAAAAGCAAAAGGATATCACAAGAAAAGAAAGTTACAGTCAAAGAATCCTCATGAATAGAAATGCAAATTTCTTTTAAGGTAATATCAGCAAATAAAATTTAACCAAAAAGGAACACTACATCATGAGCAAAAGGGGTTTGTCTTGGGAGCACAAGCTTAACCTTTTAAATGAACACAATCCATATTAATGGCATAAATTACAAATGTAACAAATTCAACAAATACTGAAAAATCCATCTGACAAAATTTAACCCTGACTCAGGATTAAAATGGAACACTAGAAAGAGGAACTTCCTCACCATTACAAAGGTGTCTCTGAGAATTCCACAGTCATCAAACTTAATGTTGAAAAGCTAAACTCCTTCCCTAAGAACAGGAAGAACACATGTCTGCTTTCTTCATTCCTGGCCATCACTACACTAGAGGTCTTGGCCAATGCAATAACTCAAGAAAAAGAAACCTAAGAATGCAGGTTAGGAAGGAGGAAGCAAAGCCTTTAGCCATAGACAGCATTGTCATGCTGAGTTAGAAAGTCCTAGGGAATATAACAATTGGATTCACAAGAAGGTAGGATTCCAAGTCAATATACAAAGAGTTATATTTATCTAATACTAGCAATGAATACCTAGAAAATAACATTTAAAATACTACCACTCTGTAACAGCATCAATAATAGAGACAGATATAGCAGAGCATGTTCAAGATAACACAAAGCTAAGAGGAATTTTAAAAGAGAAATAAATGCATAGAAAATATTCACAGGTCAGACACCTCAGTGTTGTCAAGATATAAGTTCTCTACAAATTCATCCAGATTCAAGGAGATCCAAATTAAAATCTCAGGAGATTCGTTTTTATAAAAATGGATAACCCAAGGGCTAGAGAGGTGGCTTAGCTTAGTGCTTAAGAGCACTGGCTGCTCTTGCAGAAGACCTGGGCTCAGATCCTAGCACCATGAGCTAACAAGCATTTGTAACTCTAATTTTGGGGGAATCCAGCACTCTCTTCTGACCTCTGTGGGCATTACACAACACAGGTGCACTTACATATATGCAGCAATACATTCATACACATACACAGTTAACAAAAAAGAAATGGATAACCCAATGCTAAAATTCATATAGAAAATAAAGGATCAAGAACAACCAAACAGTTGTAGAAAACAAAATCAAAGTTTGATAACCTGATAACCTGTAATAATCAAGACAGTGTGGTGGTGGCATGAAAACAGATTTATAATGGAACACAACAGAAAGTTCAGAAATGGCTTTGTCCATAATAAGACCAAATGATTTCCAGTGTGTCAAGAAAAGTCAATGGGGAAATATAACAACTACCTTGCATAATATATAAAATGAACCTAGAATATATCACAAACCTCAACTTGGAAGTTTAAACTACAGAACAGCTACAATAAAGGGCTGGGGAGATGGCATGTTGGTAAAGCGCTTGCTGAATAAGCATGTGGACATGAGTTTTGATCCCTAGCTCTCCACAGAAGCAGCAACGGTGGTGCTGTGCGCTGCTTGACAGGTGGGTCTTGGGGGCTCACAGACCAGCAAGTCCAGCCAAGCAGTGGCTCCACAGTGATAGAACCTGTCTTGAAAATATAAGGGGGAAGCTGGGTGTGGTGGAGCATGCCTTTAATCCTTGCACTCGGGAGGCAGAGGCAGGTGGATCTTTGTGAGTTCAAGGCCAGCCTGGTCTTCAGAGCGAGTTCCAGGACATCTGGGACTACAGGGAGACCCTGTCTTGAAAAGACAAAAAAAAAAAAAAAAGAAAATATAAGGGGGAGAGTGATACAGGAAAGACACCTGACTTTGACACCTGGCTCCACATGTGCACAGTGCGCACACATGCATGTGGATCTGCACGGATCCATGTGTACACACCGAACATGCATGACACATATACTCCATCCAAATTGAAAATAAATAAAAGCTGCTAAAATCTGTAAAGAGGCCTGGAGAGATGGCTCAGTGGTTAAGAGTTCTTGCTACTCGTCCAGCTCCAGAGGACCAAAGTTTCAGTTCCTGGTACTCCCGTCAAGCAACTCAGCACTGCCTGTAACTACCAGCTCCTAGGATCTGGTCACTTCGTGGCCTGAACCCACCAGCATATATATATATATATTAATATGAGTAATATTATAATATGTAAAAAATAATAATACATCTTTTAAGAAGTACAAAACAATATATGCGTATCTGAGGTACGAGAAAATGTTTCTTAAAACAAACAAATTACTATTCTAACAAATAATGTTTCACAAAATTTAAATAATTTTTCTCTGCAGGAATTAGTATGAGGCAAATGTAACCACAGATATATGACTTTTTCTAAATATAATATTCCTGATAGGAATTAGCATGCAGGGCTGGAGATGGGTCAGTTGCATAAGAGTGCTGGATGACTCCAGTTCCGGAGAACTACCAGTTCCAGGGGAATCCAAGACCCTCTTCTGACCTACGTGGCATGCAACGACACGGGTGCCAAACTTGCATGCAGCACAGTACATACTCCCCCCCCCTCAAGCCACATACAGAAATAATAAGTGCCGGGGCATGGTGGCGCATGCCTTTAATTCCTAGCACTTGAGAGGCCAGAGCACGTGGATCTCTGTGAGTTCTAGGCCAGCCTGGTCTACAGATGGGTTCCAGAAGCCAGAGCTAACAGGGAGACCCGTCTCCAAAAAAAAGAGTGCTTGGATGTGTGCCAGGCATGATTCAAATCCCAAGGACCCACAGAAAAGTCCCAGTGTGGTCATGTGCATGTGAGTGCTGTGGAGGGGGACGTATGGAGGACGAGGGCGGGAGGAGGGGAGACAGCGACCTGTCTAGCCTCAGCTTCCGTGACAGTTACTAAAACAGAGAATGCCAGAGCAGGCCACTCCACTCAATCCTTCTCTGGCCTTCAATGTATGTGCATGGGCACACAATGTGCATGACTGCCATACAACAGACACAACAACACCAATGCATACACACAAGTGCACACAATGCATCTCTGGTTTTACAGTAGCTTCTTCTGCGCGTCTAGACGTGGACAGTTTGGTGCCATAATCAGGGATGGGTGAACAAACTCTAGATGCTGAGAGGTGGGGCTAGGCCTATTTGCCTGTTGCTCTGCTATCTGATTTCTATTCAAAGTAAATCATCACACTGTACTCGGTCATCCTTGCTCTCACATGCACTCGCCATCCTTCGCCACTCAGTCATCCTTGCTTACTACACACCTCAGCACTTCATCACATGCACGATCCTACACTGCCCTCTTCACGCTCATCACACTGCACTCGTCATCCTTGCTCATCATACACTCAGCACCTCTATCATCCATATATTGCTCGTCACACTGCACTGGTCATCCTTGCTCGTCACACTGCACTGGTCATCCTTGCTCGTCACACTGCACTGGTCATCCTTGTCGATCACACTGCACTGCGTCATCCTTCCTCTCACACTGCACTCACGTCACCTTGCTCATCACACTGCACCCGTCATCCTTGCTCATCACACTGCACTCACTCATCCTTGCTCATCACACTGCACTCGTCATCCTTGCTCGTCATACTGCACTCAGTCATCCTTGCTCATCACACTGCACTCAGTCATCCTTGCTCGTCACACTGCACTCACCATCCTTGCTCATCACACTGCACTCAGTCATCCTTGCTCATCACACTACACTCGTCATCCTTGCTCATCACACTGCACTCGTCATCCTTGTTCATCACACTGCACTCAGTCATCCTTGCTCATCACACTGCACTCGCCATCCTTGCTCATCACACTGCACTCAGTCATCCTTGCTCATCACACTGCACTCAGTCATCCTTGCTCATCACACTGCACTCGTCATCCTTGCTCATCACACTGCACTCAGCCATCCTTGCTCATCACACTGCACTCAGTCATCCTTGCTCGTCACACTGCACTGGTCATCCTTGCTCGTCACACTGCACTGGTCATCCTTGCTCGTCACACTGCACTGGTCATCCTTGCTCGTCACACTGCACTGGTCATCCTTGCTCGTCACACTGCACTGGTCATCCTTGCTCGTCACACTGCACTCGCCATCCTTGCACTCAGTCATCCTTGCTCATCACACTGCACTCGTCATCCTTGCTCATCAAACTGCACTCAGTCATCCTTGCTCGTCACACTGCACTGGTCATCCTTGCTCGTCACACTGCACTGGTCATCCTTGCTCGTCACACTGCACTCGTCATCCTTGCTCATCACACTGCACTCCTGGTAATTCGTCATCCTTGCTCATCATCACCTGCACTCGTATACTTGCTCATCCACATGCCTCGTCTCCTCTGACTTCTCAAGTACACTGCACTTTCAGTCATCCTTGCTCATCACACTGCACTCAGTCATCCTTGCTCATCACACTGCACTCAGTCATCCTTGCTCATCACACTGCACTCAGTCATCCTTGCTCATCACACTGCACTCAGTCATCCTTGCTCATCACACTGCACTGGTCATCCTTGCTCATCACACTGCACTCATCATCCTTGCTCGTCACACTGCACTCGCCATCCTTGCTCGTCACACTGCACTCGTCATCCTTGCTCGTCATACTGCACTCAGTCATCCTTGCTCGTCACACTGCACTGGTCATCCTTGCTCGTCACACTGCACTGGTCATCCTTGCTCGTCACACTGCACTGGTCATCCTTGCTCGTCACACTGCACTGGTCATCCTTGCTCGTCACACTGCACTGGTCATCCTTGCTCGTCACACTGCACTCGCCATCCTTGCTCGTCACACTGCACTCGTCATCCTTGCTCGTCATACTGCACTCAGTCATCCTTGCTCATCACACTGCACTCGTCATCCTTGTTCATCACACTGCACTCGTCATCCTTGCTCATCACACTGCACTCGCCATCCTTGCTCATCACACTGCACCCGTCATCCTTGCTCATCACACCGCACTCAGTCATCCTTGCTCACCACACTGCACTCAGTCATCCTTCCTCATCACACTNATGTAAAAATAAATAAAATAAAATCTTTTTAAAGAAGTACAAAACAATATATGGCGTATCCTGAGGTAGGGAAAATGTTCTTAAAACACAAAAATTACTATCTAACAAATATGTTTCATCAAAATTAAAATATTTTTCTCTTAGGAAGATATTATGAGCAAAATAGTAAACCACAGATCAGTTGAAATTTTTCTAAATATATATTCCTGATAAGGAATTAGCATTCAGGGCTGGAGATGGGTCAGTGCATAAGAGTGCTGGATGACTCCAGTTCCAGGAGAACTCCAGTTCCAGGGGAATCCAAGACCCTCTTCTGACCTCCGTGGCATTGCACGACACGGGTGCACAAACTTGCATGCAGACAGTACATTCATACACATACAGAAATAAATAAGTGCCGGGCATGGTGGCGCATGCCTTTAATCCTAGCACTTGAGAGGCAGAGGCACGTGGATCTCTGTGAGTTCTAGGCCAGCCTGGTCTACAGAGTGAGTTCCAGGACAGCCAGAGCTACAGGGAGACCCTGTCTCAAAAAAAAAAGAGTGCTGGATGTGCAGGCATGAGTTCAAATCCCAAGGACCCACAGAAAAGTCCCAGTGTGGTCATGTGCATGTGAGTGCTGTGGAGGGGCGAGTATGGAGGACGAGGGCGGGGGGAGGGGGATGACAGCGACCTGTCTAGCCTCAGCTTCCGTGACAGTTACTAAAACAGAGAATGCCAGAGCAGGCCACTCCACTCAATCCTTCTCTGGCCTTCAATGTATGTGCATGGGCACACAGATGTGCATGCACTGCACATACACAGACACACACACAAGTGCATACACACAAGTGCACACATGCATGCTCTGGTTTTACAGTAAGCTTCTTCTGCAGCGTCTAGACTGGACAGTTTGGTGCCATATCAGGGATGGTGACAAACTCTAGATGCTGAGAGGTGGGGCTAGGCCTTTGCCTGTCTGCTCTGTTGTCTTTATCAAGTAAATCATCACACTGTACTCGTCATCCTTGCTCATCACACTGCACTCGCCATCCTTGCACTCAGTCATCCTTGCTTATCACATCACACTACACTCAGTCATCCTTGCTCATCACACTGCACTCGTCATCCTTGCTCATCACACTGCACTCATCATCCTTGCTCATCACACTGCACTCAGTCATCCTTGCTCATCACACTGCACTCGTCATCCTTGCTCATCACACTGCACTCGTCATCCTTGCTCATCACACTGCACTCGTCATCCTTGCTCATCACACTGCACTCGTCATCCTTGCTCATCACACTGCACTCAGTCATCCTTGCTCATCACACTGCACTCGTCATCCTTGCTCATCACACTGCACTCGTCATCCTTGCTCATCACACTGCACTCGTCATCCTTGCTCATCACACTGCACTCGTCATCCTTGCTCATCACACTGCACTCGTCATCCTTGCTCATCACACTGCACTCGTCATCCTTGCTCATCACACTGCACTCGTCATCCTTGCTCATCACACTGCACTCGTCATCCTTGCTCATCACACTGCACTCGTCATCCTTGCTCATCACACTGCACTCGTCATCCTTGCTCATCACACTGCACTCGTCATCCTTGCTCATCACACTGCACTCGTCATCCTTGCTCATCACACTGCACTCGTCATCCTTGCTCATCACACTGCACTCAGTCATCCTTGCTCATCACACTGCACTTCGTCATCCTTGCTCATCACACTGCACTCGTCATCCTTGCTCATCACACTGCACTCGTCATCCTTGCTCATCACACTGCACTCAGTCATCCTTGCTCATCACACTACACTCGTCATCCTTGCTCATCACACTGCACTCAGTCATCCTTGCTCATCACACTGCACTCAGTCATCCTTGCTCACCACACTGCACTCAGTCATCCTTGCTCATCACACTGCACTCGTCATCCTTGCTCATCACACTGCACTTGTCATCCTTGCTCATCATACTGCACTCAGTCATCCTTGCTCATCATACTGCACTCAGTCATTCTTGCTAAAATCAGAATAGTAATTTACCAGGAGCTTGAAAAAGTTAAATTTGATGCACAAATGAGCACAGTTTAAGCACACAAAGCACTCTCTGGAAATATCAATTGTCAGCTGAACAGGACCGAGAGTCATGCAGGTCGAGCTCCATCCCAGCACTGGCTCAGCCCCTGGAAATGCCTGTGAATGGTTGTCCTGATTGGGTTAGCTGTGGGGGAATACCCACTCTAAAAGTGGGGCAAAATTCCTGGACTTGACTCCCAAATGAATGCAAGAAGCTAACTGAACAGAAGCATTCATTCAGTCACTCTCTGCTTGTTGACTGTGGATACAAGGTGACCAGCTGCTCTGTGCCTTCCCTGCCATGATGGAACACATCCTTGAACTGTGAGTTAAAATAATCCCTTCACTCCTTAAATTGTTTTTGCCAGGGCATTTTATCACAGCACCTGAGAAGTAACCAATGCAGATGGTGATGCCCTTTCTCAGATCATATACGAGCTATGAAAACCTCACCCTGGGAGGACACACGCATCCAATCAGTGTGCAAAAGGAGACTGGAGAGCTACTGAAGAGGCAGCAGACAGTGCTGGTCCAGCCCTGGTGACTGCCCCATGTCCTGAATCCACATCTGCTCAATGCTGCATCTGCCACAGCATGGGCTGCACTTGCCTTCTGATCCTCTCTAGAACATCCCAGTCTCAGCCTCTGATTGAGCAAGATGCGAGGGAGCAGCTGGCAAACCAGGACAGGGCTCAGAGCTGTCCAAGCCCAGGGCATCACAGGGTGACCCAGATTCCAGGACACAGCATTTACAGTGACATGTCCTCAGCTCTTTTGCAGGCACTAAGGGAAAAATGGAGGTGTTTTTCTTTTGTGCCAATTTCTGTTTCACAGAGAGCAGGTTCTTGGAAGGCATGAGCTATATAGCAGTGCGCAGCTGCTGGGTGCTGTGAGCATCTCCTTGGCATGGTGATGAGGGAGTCCCTAGCAACAAGGGCCTTCTTAACCACTACATGGGCATAAATAACCACACCCATATTCCTCTTTAGAACAGAAAAGGAAGCCGAGGTCAAGGGGCACCACTTACTGCAATGGCAGGGAAGGTGACGACCAGTCTGGAAAACTCAGCATTCTCGTATCCCATGACAGTCAGTTCCCTTCCTGAATGTACACAGGTGATAGGGCATACACGTGGAGATGTGTACGGAGCCCTACACTTGTCAGGACTCCAATGACTACTACACACACTTAGGTTAGTGCTGTCTATGATGTGAATATTTTACTTTAAAAAGTAAACATGCGTTGACCTCTGGTTGATTACATAGGAAAGTGACTTTATTTGGTGAGTAGGATAAAATGGACTAATGACTGTTTATTTTGAAAAGTCCTTTTTTAGATATAAGATTCAAGGACTGGGGATATAGCTCAGTTGGTAAGCTGCTGTATGCAGGAAGCCTTGGGTTTGATCCCTCACACTGCATAAAAAAAAACAAAATACTCCAGGTGCGGTGGGCATGCCTGCAATCCTAGCACTCAGGAAGCAGAGACAGGAGGATCAGAAGTTCAAGGTTAAGCTTGGCTATATAGGGAGTTTGAGTTCAGATTGGGACACATGAGATCTTCATTCCAAAAACTAGAGCCATCTCTCCAGCCCCTATCTTAATATTCTTAATTAGAGGAACTTAAGAGTTATCCAAGTATGGTGGTGCGCATCTTTAATCCAAGCACTCAGGAGCCAGAGGCAGGCAGAACTCTGTGAGCTTGAGGCCAGCTGGGGCTACGGGGAGCCCTTATCTCAAAAGACACACACACACATACACACACACACACACACACACACACACATAATGGAGCAGAGAGTATAGCTCAGCAGTAGAACACATCCTTAGCATGTTCTGAGTTCTACCTCTAGCACTGCAGTGATGGTAATAACAATCATACAATCATAAATAATAATATAGGTAGACAGAGGTAATAATATAGGTAGAAGGATAAAGAGGTGGGTATGTGGTGTGGTATACATGTGTGTTTGCATGTGTGGGGGCATCCATGAGCATGTGCACATGTGCTTGTGTGCATGTTGTGTACATGAGGCCATGTCTTCCTCGATTGCTAACCCTGCAGGTTACCCATTGGGCTGGTCGAGATAGCCAGTCTGCCCTGGGAATCTCCTAGCCCTGCCTCCCAAGGGCTGGGATTACCAGTGGGGTGCCGTGCCCACCCACACATTGTTTACAAGGGTGCTGAGGATTTGAACTCTGGTCTTCATATTTATGTGGTAAGCATTTTATCTGCTAATCCATCTTCTCAGCCCTCCATTGAATTTTCTATAATGAATATGAACTAGCTTGGTAATTAGGAAAAAAAGTGTCAAAAATCATCTCAGCCAGTGGTAGTAATTTCGGACTGTACTTTTATCTCCATCTCGATGGCCAAGAGCTGGCTCTTGAGTGTTTCTAGGCCTTGGTTTCCTTGCTTGTACCACAGGCATGGCCAGCCATCTCTAGGATCCCATCTGACTGGGACAGGCTGGGATGATCTTCCTTTTTGTGGGGAGCTGAACTCTTTTCAAATCTGTCAGATTTTATACATGGCCGGATGTGGTGGTGCATGCCTTTAATCCCAGCACTCAGGAGGCAGAGGCAGGCAGATCTCCATGAGTTCAAGGCCAGCCTGTTCTATATAAGTGAGTTCCAGGCCAGCTGGGGCCACAGGAGGACCTTGTCTCTACCCCCCCCCCCAAAAAAAAGAGAATTTATACATCAACACCTTCCTAATCCAAACTTCAAGAAAAACGTTCTCAGGAGTGGAGCTGGGAACTGTGAGGCTCCATTTCCCAGTAGAGTGAGAGTGAAGGCAAGTGTGTGGGGGGTGCACTTCAGAAAGCTCCAGGCTCTGTAGTTTATAGGAGACAGTGGAGAACGCAACCCTAGCTATTGCTGGGCTGGACCGTGAGCTCCTGGCCCCTATAGAAGACCGCTGCTTGGTGCCCTTTCTGTGGAAAGCTACTGAGTCCATTCAGAATGTCAACACGTTTCACAGGCCCTGTGAAATGAAACCCCAGCTACCACCTCTGCTGCCTGGGAGAAGCCTATTGAGTGTGAGCAGAGAGAAAGCCTGTCATTTCCAATCAAGCACAAGTCCAAACAGCCACTGTTCTGTTAGCAGCTGCCTGAGTTCATTACCAGCAAAGCTCAGTATGAGCAGCAGCTCTTCTTCTGCCTCAGGCAAGGGCCGAGAGTCAGCCTGGGGACTGCAGGAGAGAAGTAGACAGGGCAACGATGGAGTTCCTACTGGAAGAGTGTCCCAGGACAGTCAGGTGCCTCCTCATCCCTTGTCCTACTTGGCCAAAGTAGGCAAAGGTGAACATAAGGACCATCAGCAAGTACTCCAAGGACACAGTGTGAGGTGAGAGCAGGCACAGAAATGGCCATGGGGAAATACCTAGGAGCATGGGGCCCAAGGAGGATAAGGGCTCTTGTGTGTGCCAGCCAGGGTGGCAGGACCCTGCTCACACCTGGCCCAGAACCTTTGTGTGTGGAGTGACCTCTGGGAAAGCCAAAGAGCAGCTCGAGCATGGTCCAGCCAGCCTTCCAGCCAGAAAGTGCAGAGCACTGGACAGGGCGTAGGCGTGTGACGTGTGTGGTTGCAAAGGGCCTGCCCTTGTGCTTGGATTAGTGCTCTGTTACTGTCTTGAAACAACCTGTACAAGGTACCCTACTGGTTGCTGAGGGATGACAGGTGTGGGGACCACTTCTCTGAATCTCAACTCCCAAGAACAGTGAGTCGGTGTCATGGTCCAAAGAAATCCCATCTGGCTTGGTTCTGGCTATGCATACATAAACCAACACCATGGCTGATTGATTCTTCCTGTTGGGTTTCTACAAAAGACAGCTGACAGGCCAGGAAGGGCTACCACTGACCTAGCAGGGACAAGTCAACCTTTGGTTGATTGGAACCCAAGGCCTCACACATACTAAATAAGTTCTCTACCACAGAGCTACTTCCCCAGCCTAATCCTTTTCATTAATCAAATGCAAATTAAGACACCACCAAGGTGAATACCTAATACAGCACATGGCTGTGATCCCAGTATTGAGAGGCGGGGGCAGGAGGACCATGAGTTAGTCCCAGGCCACCCTGGGCTTGGCACTTTGAGTCCTTGTTTTTGAGTTTTGAGACCCTGGACTTTGTAGTAAGATCTTGTCTCAAAAAAACAAAAATGAAAAACAAACAAACAACAACAACAAAAAACCCCAAGGGCCTGAGGAGATAGCTTAATGGTTAAAGTGCTTGCTAACATAGCACAAGGGACTTGCGTTTGGACACTAGTTAGCATCCATGTAAAAGCTGGCATGCATCTGTAACCTCAGCATTGGAGGTGAGGGTCAGGCAGAGATAGGAAGATCCCTTGGGTCTGCTGGTCAGTCAACCTGGCCACATCAGTGGGCTCTGGGTTCAGTCTCAAGAAATGAGGTAGAGGGGCTGGAGAGATGGCTCAGCAGTTAAGAGTGCTGACTGCTCTTGCAGAGGACTGGGATTCAATTTCCAGCACCCACATGGCGGCTAAGAACCCTCTTTAAGCAGGCTGTGGTGGTGCACACCTTTAATCCTAGCACTCAGGAGGCAGAAGCAGGCGGATCTCTTTGAGTTCAAGGCCAGCCTGGTTTACAGAGTGAGTTCCAGGCCACCTGGGGCTATAGGGAGACCCTGTCTCAAAAAAAAAAAAAAAAAAAAAAAAAAAAAAAAAAGAGGTAGAGAGTGATAGAGGAAGACATCACAATATAGACTTCTGGCCTCCACATGAGCCCACATAGGGGTATACACTTGCACACACATGTGTACCCACCCACACGCACATACAAAACAACAGCAACATCCCTTTAGAATGCACACAGTTGGAAGGCAGGGAGGTTTGAGGAAACTGCTGGCCACACCCATCTCTGAGCAGTTTTGGCAGAGGAAGATTAGGATGGCAGGGGGAAGGGTCCACACCCTTCTATCCAGCAAGTGCAATCCTGGGAATTTATCTCAGAAAGAAACACACAAGAAAAAATCTTAGAGCCAAAGATGCTCAGGCAGCAGTTTGGCTGCGATGACAATCTGAGAAGAACATAAGTATCCACAGAAGGAAAAAGCATCCCTCAGACATTCTGCAGCCACGTGGGGAGGCTCTTAAAGACACATGGCCATGGGAAAATGTGCTCCTTTTTTGGTATCCCAATGATATAAAAAGGATGTTTACATAAAGGAAAAATACTGACTCAAAATTGGAGCCTAGCAAGAATGTCACAAGGGATAACAGAACTGTGGAAACTCCCTCATCTTGGGCAGCTAGAACTGTCACCTTAAGAGTAAATCATAGTAAAAAAAAAAAAAATGCTGCCCAGGGCACAGAGGACCAGCCCAGCTGAACCTCAGAGGGTCTGGCCAAGAACAAACCATGTGAGCTGGGTGGGGATCTGGGAAGGAGAAGGCTTGGGGATCTGCAAACAAATGAAGATCCCAAATGGCTTGGGGATTGAGCAGTGTCTGCTTCCCCAATGAAACTACCCCAGGCAGACACACGCACCCCGTGACTCCTCTAACCTCCCAAGAAATACACATGGTAGCCAGCCATAGGGTGCTATCCAGGCATGGGGCCAAACCCAAGTCTGTGGCCTCTTTCTGCTCTGTGCAGCAGGTGCTGTGGGCAGCTACTATTTCTGTATGTGCATCAGCAATCATCATTCAACATAAACGTCAGAGGAAACAGGTATAAAAGGAAATTTATCTTTGGTAGCCTGAAGCCCATGGCTTCATCTTTATTCATATTGCTCATCTATTTGATCAGATGTGTTGCTAGTGTGAGCTGACTGGCACTTTACAGGAAAGCCAGGCGTCAGAGAATGAGTCACACCCATGGTGGGCAGCACCCTCCCCATAGATAGGCTGCTCCCTGAAGAGAGTAGCTCTTCAGCCCCAGGCAGGAGGGGCCTTTGGGCTCAAGTTCAACCCTGTGTAGCCAGGCTCAGGCTTGTGGCCCTCTCCCCATTTCATGGGCTTCCCTGAAGCCTCTGTACTCAGTCTTCTAGGTTCTGAGCCCTGCTCCCAGTTTGGCCTAGACTGGAATTCTTTTTGAAAAATATTTTATGTTATTTTTGTTTTATGTGTACAAGTGCATTGCCTGCATGTACCTAAGTGCACCTGTGTCATGTATTGCCCATGACGGTCAGAAGAGGGCATCAAATCCCTTGGAACTGGAGTTACAGACAGTTGTTAGCTGCCATGTAGGTGCTGGGAATCAGACCTGAGTCCTCTGTAAGAGCTGCCAGTGCTCTTAACTGCTGAGCCATCTCTCAGGCCCCTACACTGGAATTCTTATGGGGTCTTCTATCTTAACTTGGTACTTGGACAGCCCTGTCTTTTATCAAAGCTCAAGGGGTGCCCGCTGCAGCCTATAAAAACCAAAAGAGCCTGCCTCCAGGAAGTATAATGCATTCTTGAGACTTCTTGGGGGCCACTGACCAAACAGACTCATGGCTATGAGGCTGGGGCAGCTGGATGCCTGTCGCAGCTTTGTCACCTCCATGCCCAGAGAGCACACTGTGCCATGGTTGCCCGAGATGGCACTCCATGCCCCTCGTCTGCTGTGCTGTTTTCTTCTCTGGCCCCTCTAGCTCTCCCTCTACCCAGCACCTAGGCTCAGAGCTGCCCCAGACATGAGGCCACATGTAGCCACGAGAGCTGAGGAAGCCTGCTCTGCCAGCCTCTGCTCTGCCAGCCTCTGCTCTGCCAGCCTCTGCTCTGCTTCTCCCAGGCTGCCCACTGCTCCCACACAGTAACGTGCCCCACAAGAACACAGGGGTGGCACCATCTTCAGCAGCTGTGTCGACTCTCCTACCAGGGACATCCTTCCCCACCCCTAGCTACCTGTCTCCAGAAGGCCCTCCGTGCAGTGCTCCCCGATTGCCTCTCACCTCGCTGCCCACAGGCAGTGCCTTTCCCCAGCTCCTGCATGTCAGCTTCAGTGAGCATTTCCTCTACTTGGAATGACCCACTACAGCCCTACTGAGGTCTGTGCTCCGACCTTGGTCAGGTAAGGAAAGATCAGAAGGAAACGGGCCAGCAGAAACAGGCAAGTGGGGACTGGTACCCCCAGGCCCCCTGGGTTGGACTCCAGTCACTTGGATGTGGACAGTGTGCCCACGAAGCTCTGGGGTTGACCGAATGACAGAAACAGATTCTCTGCTTTCACTGTCACCTTAACTGCTCTTCCCTCTGCTTCGACGGCACTCAAACATCCAACACCTCCCCCTGTGCTTGGCCTCTCTCAAGTGACAAGGAGCCCCCATAAGCCACTCATCTCTGCACTGCCTAGGCACTGAGGCTCTGCCCCAGAAAGTGGGTCCCATGCCCTGTGGCCTCTACCTGGGGCCAGGCATAGAAGAGTCTAGTAGATTCCTGAGTATACAGGTACCAGTCCCACTTCTGTCTCTGTGGTCTTTGGTCAGTAACTTCCTTCTTGGGCCTCAGTTTCCCCCTCTGTAAAATGATAATGCCAGTGTTCCTTGTTGCACTGATTGTGCCCCTTACATGGGCTACAGTTTGAAACCGAGCATGTCCTCCAAAGGCTCATGTGAGAAGGGTCTGGCTGCCAGTGGACACAGGATGCCGAGAGACGAGATGGTGGGGGCCCAAGTCCATCACTGTATGACTCCTCCTCCTCTCTCTGCTTCCGGCAGCTCCAGACGCTCCCACCATAGTATTCTGCCCACTAGGCCCAGAGATAAAACAATGACACCGAAGATGCATAGACTGAAACTGAGACGACAAAGGCCTCTTCCCTTTCATCACAGCAGCAGAAGCTAACTAATACAAAGAGCTCCACCGCTCCCCTCCCCCTTCAAAGCTCCATGGTGCCTCATCTTCCAGATGTGGGTACTGGGGTGACTTTTCTCACAGCACCTCTGCAGCTCCAAAGTCTGGACTCATACCACAGACATGGCCCACAGGTTACCTAGACAGGCTGGCATCTTCAAACCATCTTTCTTGTCCTCTGTATGTATATATGACAGCAGTAAAGCATTGCTCCTAACTGCATTTAAAACCATGTGTATAAATATTCTCCCCACGCCCCCCATATCATCACTATGAGCAGCTCCTACGTGCTAGGAAAAAGCCAGAGGCTCCATATAAGTTACTGCGGCCAGGTTACTACATCAGGTGGAACTCTTACCAGGACATGCTAGGCAAGCAGAGGCTCCACATGTGATAGACCTACGGGGAAGGCCTCCCTTCATGGGGCACACTAAGCAACAGTGAGCACTGGGCACAGGAAGAATTCTGAACAGGGACGGTCCTGCAGTGATGCCTCCTTCCCATAAGCCTCAGGTTGGGCAGGGCTGTACCCTTCTCACCTCTCCTTCGTTCTCACAGATGTATCCGCCGCTTCACGAGGCCCCGTGCCCCAGCCTCACTCTTCACGAGGCCCCGTGCCCCAGCCTCACTCTTCACGAGGCCCCGTGTCCCAGCCTCACTCTTCACGAGGCCCCATGTCCCAGTCTCGCTTGGCCTGCCTCCCAGTAGGTTCCCTCTCCCTTCTTACCTGTCACAAAGCTGAGACCTTCGGCCTCCTGACCCCCATCTCATGCATGCTATAATGCCCAGAGGATGTTACTCTCTTCAGGAAGTCCTCTGTGATTCTCCATGTTCACCTAAGAGATGTCTTTCTAGACTTTCTACGAAGCCAAAAAACAGAGGACAGGGGCAGAAAAGCCCCCCTAGTGGCTCTGATCCTGGGGGAGGATACCTCCTCCCCTCTCCCCTGAGCCAGAAGAAAGCTTCATTCTGGCCCAGGGGTGGCCAGGCCTCGCATTCAAATAACCTGCATTCATTGCAAAAGGAGCTTTAAGATGACCAGAGGGAGGGGTGCCTCCAGCCTCGAGAGGTAAGGGGGAGCCTTCAGAGGAGGAGCCATTGGATCTTTGAGGGAAAAATCTGATGAAAATATGAGTAATATGGACCAGGTATGGTGGTGCACACCTTTATTCTCAGCACGTGGGAGGCAGGTACAGGAGGACCTCTGTGAATTTGAGGTTAGCCTGGTCTATATAATGAGTTCCAGTTCAGCTGGGGCTACATAGTGAGATCCTGTCTCAAAAAACAAAAACAAAAACAAAATAAATCTGGGTAAGGGACAGAGACATTTGGGCAAGAGAACAGAAAACAGGTGACCTAGGTTGTGCTACCCAGCCTGGAGTGGAGGTAGATATGAATTCCTGGGCACTGGACGATGATTCGAGCAGAAAGCCTTTGCTTCTGGCCTCAGTGGCCTCACAGGACCTTAGCTCTGTGACACGCAGTGAACACCAGAGCAAGCCCTTCCAGAGCTTGTCCCCAGACCCCACTCCAGCCCTTTCAGGGCTCGCCATGCTATGTTAATTCTCAGCTGGGACTCTGTGGCTCCTTCTCTGAGAATGGTTCTTAGTCTAGCCTTCAAAGACGGTGGAGGAAAAAACTAAAACAGTAACAGCAGCAACAAAAACCTCATCCACAATCCCAGTGCTTAGAAGGCAGAGGCAGGAGGACTTTGAATTTGAGGGCAGCCTGGGCTACATAGTGTAGACCCTGTTTCAAAAACAGCAATAAAATGCCACAGGCCCACAGAATGCAGAGGCCGCCAGTATATTCACAATACCTCCGGGAAGTATTGTCACCAAGTTTGCTGGAAGACTGTGTGAAGACACCTGCCCTTGACAGCCTGTGCCAGCTGCTATTACCCTAGTCTCCCCCTGTGGTGACACATTGCTTTGTCCATCACCACACAGTTCAATTCTCTATGCAGTATAAGGTGCAGCTGGGCTCAGAAGACATTGGCTAGCTCATGGGCCAGCAAGTGAGAGAATGCCACTTTGTAGCACTGAGCACAGACTGCTGGAGGTCACATGCAGGACCTCTACCGTGCAGAGCCCAGGGCTCCCATGTTACAGTCTTCCAGACATTTACCTTCCAATCAGAAAGGAGGGGTAAATCTAACACAGGGGTGTGTGTGTGTGTGTGTGTGTGTGTGTGTGTGTGTCTAGCAAGCATGCAGGCCATGGTACTCATGTGGCAATCACTGAACAACTCATGGGAGTTCATTTTTTTCTTTCAACCGTATGGATCCCAGGGTTTGAACTCAGGTGACAAATACTTTACCCACTGAACCATCGCCCTGGCTCTGGGTAAGGATATTTAATGCTATGGTCCTTTAAATAAAGGAACTGAAGACTCAAAAGGCTAGAAAGGCAGCTGAAGGTCAGGTAATGGCTTGCCAAAGACCAGTGTCCTGCCACAGACTCCTCAGGGCCACTCCTCAGGTGTCTAGGTCTGGGAGCTGTGTGTGGAGCTGTGTGTGGGAGCTGTGTGTGGGGCTGTGTCTGGGAGCTGAGTGTGGGGCTGTGTCTGGGAGCTGAGTGTGGGGCTGTGTCTGGGAGCTGTGTGTGGGGCTGTGTCTGGGAGCTGTGTGTGGGGCTGTGTCTGGGAGCTGAGTGTGGGGCTGTGTCTGGGAGCTGAGTGTGGGGCTGTGTCTGGGAGCTGAGTGTGGGGCTGTGTCTGGGAGCTGTGTGTGGGGCTGTGTCTGGGAGCTGTGTGTGGGGCTGTGTCTGGGAGCTGAGTGTGGGGCTGTGTCTGGGAGCTGAGTGTGGGGCTGTGTCTGGGAGCTGAGTGTGGGGCTGTGTCTGGGAGCTGTGTGTGGGGCTGTGTCTGGGAGCTGAGTGTGGAGCTCTGTGTGGGGCTGTGTCTGGGAGCTCTGTGTGGGGCTGTGTCTGGGAGCTGAGTGTGGAGCTGTGTGTGGGGCTGTGTGTGGGGCTGTGTGTGGGGCTGTGTCTGGGAGCTGAGTGTGGGGCTGTGTGTGGAGCTGTGTGTGAGGCTGTGTGTGGGGCTGTGTGTGGGGCTGTGTCTGGGAGCTGAGTGTGGAGCTGTGTGTGGAGCTGTGTGTGGAGCTGTGTGTGGGGCTGTGTCTGGGAGCTGAGTGTGGGGCTGTGTGTGGAGCTGTGTGTGGGGCTGTGTGTGGGGCTGTGTGTGGAGCTGTGTGTGGGGCTGTGTGTGGGGCTGTGTCTGGGAGCTGAGTGTGGAGCTGTGTGTGGAGCTGTGTGTGGAGCTGTGTGTGGGGCTGTGTCTGGGAGCTGAGTGTGGGGCTGTGTGTGGAGCTGTGTGTGAGGCTGTGTGTGGGGCTGTGTGTGGGTCTGGGTCTGGGAGCTGAGTGTGGAGCTGTGTGTGGAGCTGTGTGTGGAGCTGTGTGTGGGGCTGTGTCTGGGAGCTGAGTGTGGAGCTGTGTGTGGAGCTGTGTGTGGAGCTGTGTGTGGGGCTATGTCTGGGAGCTGAGTGTGGGGCTATGTGTGGAGCTGTGTGTGGGGCTGTGTGTGGGGCTGTGTGTGGGGCTGGGTCTGGGAGCTGAGTGTGGGGCTGTGTGTGGAGCTGTGTGTGGGGCTGTGTCTGGGAGCTGAGTGTGCAGCTGGGTGTGCAGCCGCCCTTCTGGAGCCCCTTTCAACCTACTCCTTCCCCTCTCGATGGGGTATGTATAGGGGGGATTGGCAACTGCAGATGATACAGAGACGGGGACTCACTGGGGGCGAAGGGAGGTAATGTGACCTGGCAGTAGAGTTTCCTCCTGACCCGGTGACACCATGGGACCTCCAGAGTAGTTGCCCACGAAAGCCAACTCCCCAAGCCACCCAGTTCTGTCACTGAGCTGGTCCCAGGCTGGAGCACGGTCCTGGCCTCTGAGCAGGAAGCAAACAGCTCCTTCAGCTTGAACAAGAAAGAATCAGGTGTGGGATGCAACGTCACTGGGACCCATTCCTTAGGTGGAACATGTCTCGTGTGGGATTTCTCGTATCAATACTTTTCACCGTGTCTGACCGGAGGTACCAGTCTCTGGCTATGTGCTGGGGGTGGGGTTTCCTCCCCAACTTCCCACAGCTGATGTTTAACCAGGCCTTTTGCAGCCTGTCCTCCTCAAGCAGGCATAGGCAACATTTAAAAACTGGGAGACTGCCTTAAAAGCTGTTTTGGCTTTCCAAAGCCCACCCTCCCACACAGACAGCACCTCAGGGACACACCCCTCCGGGTTGGCCTCTGGGGATTCCAATGTTGAGCCTGAGACCTGCCTGATCTTGAACATGATGTTGGCCACCTTACTGCTGAAGCAGTAAGTTTTGCCTCGGGCCCTGTTCTAAGCACCATGCCTACCACACAAAACCTCATGATCCCAACAGGAGGGGGGAGATAGAAGCCTGGCTTGAGGGACCAGGCAGTTAGAAGCCGTCCTGACACTGCTCTGGTCACTGAGAGGCTTCCAGACAAAGATGTGTGTTTCTATCACAACTAAGCAGAAAGTAAGTGGGCATCTGTTAGCTTGGAATCTTCTATACAATAGCAATTGAAAAGGGCTCTGTGGGCCAATGGAAGAAAAAACGATTTAACATCTCATACATGCTTTCTATTTTACTCATGCCAAAATAAACCCTGCGAATTAATCCAACTAAATTGATAACAGAAGCATCACTTGAACTTTCAATAAAGAATACAGATGACACTATATCAAAAAAAAANNNNTAGCGGTTAAGAGCGCCGACCGCTCTTGCAGAGGACCCGGGTTCGATCCCCAGCACCCACATGGCGGCTGAGAACCGTCTGCAACTCCGGTTCCAGGAGAACTCCAGTTCCAGGGGAATCCGAGACCCTCTTCTGACCTCCGCGGCATCGCACGACACGGGTGCGCAGACCTGCATGCAGACAATACATTCATACATATAAAAATAAAAATAAATAAATAAATAAATAAAAAAAGAAAAAAAAAAGAATGCAGGAGCTGGCCAGATCCCATGAAGCCAGTCAGCAAACAAAGTTAATTGCAAGATTTATTACAGACCAAAGGGCATTAATTTCTAAAAGGAGCTGTTTCTAATCAAGGCATGTTAAGTGAAATTAACTGCCTCTGTGTCTGTTAAGTGGACAGGGTTAAAGCATCCTGATTTTCCCTAGAGAGTCACATCAGATCAGAAACATCCAACAACATACAACAGAGAGCGAGCTTCACTCACGGCAAAATCTCCGATAAGGAGGTTTCCAGCATCAGGAATGGCAGGCGAGAGGCTGGGGGGCTGCGAGGCTCCAACTTAACGCAGCTGTTCCACCCAACCAGAAGGCAGTGTCTGTAAGGTTCAGAGTCTGCACCTTGGGGCAGTTAGTCAAGATGGGGTGAGGGGCGTTCTCAGGACTGGCCCTTGCTCACACCCAGGCGGCCACTGGAGGGTCATGCAAGGCGCAAATGTGGTAAGGGTGACTTCTGGACGAGGCCCTTGATTATGAAGAGCTGCAGTTCTGCTCCCTGCATGAGGACCCTAATGGACTGGAGACCCAGGCTCAGTAGGGAAGGAAAAGAAACGAGGCAGCGGGTGGCAAACACGACCCCCCTCCCCTTTGCATGAGCTGCCGGATCGGATTTCCTTTCCTTTTTTTGCAGAAGTTAATTGCCCTGCGCGTCTCTAACCAGCCGCAGTCCCCTTTCCAAGACTGGCCACGCGTGAAGTCAGTGGGCATCGTAAGCGGCGGGGTGCGGGGAAAGGGGTTCCCCGAGGCTCCCCGCGATCCCCACGCCGCGAGAGTGACATCAGAGGCTCGCGTGGCCGCATCATGCAGCAAAGCCCCTCTCCGGGCGTGCGTGCGTGCGTGCGTGCGTGGGGAGCGGGCAGCACTAACCCTTCTTAAATTTATTCAGGCAGCCGGAGCTGCAGAAGGAGCGCACGGAGGCCGTCTCCCAGCAGCCGCGTCCCTTCATCCCCGCGGCGGGGCGGCCTCCGAGCGGCCGGCCGCTACATGGCGCCGAGCCCCAGGGAGCGAAGCTCGGAGGGCCGCCGGGTGGAGGCGGCCAGCGCTGCGGGTCCCGACGTCGCGTCACCACAATGCAGCACTGCCGCCCTCTGCTCGGTTCCCGGCCCGTTAACCCCGTCGGCGCCGCGGTAGCCGCGCTGCGCCGAGCCGCGCAGAGCAGACCTCCTCCCGCGGGAGCCGGCGCCGCTGAACCCGCCTGTGCGACCCCGCAAGCACGCGGGCCGCCCGCCAAGTGTGGGACGGGCTTCCCCTGTCCACGTCACGAGTGCACGCGAAAACCCGAGCGGAGGAGCCGCCCCCTGCAGCAGCGAGCAATGGAAGGATGCCCTTGAGAGGCAGGGGCACGTGGGAATGGGGACGGCCCGGGCCTGGCAGAGATTCCAGGAAATTGAGGCCATCTCCGAGACCTGGTCACCTTCCAGCCCGCTGTGGCAGCTGATGGCACCTGTGTCCGGACACCTGCAGCCACCTGGTCACCTGGGAAGAAGGCAACAGGAGGGGCCGGGACTCCAGCTCTCTTAAGCTCTGCCCACGAGACTGTGGGCATCCGGGCCGAACACAAATGCCCTGTCCTGCCCTATGTCCTGTTCTCTGTGGGAAGTCTGGTGCGGGTATCACGAATCCAGCGGTCTAAATGTGAGTTCCTTGTGACCCACTAGAACCTTCTCCTAACCCTTCCTCCACCCTTCTCCCATCAGCTAGCCCCACAACTGTCCCAGCTGACCAGCCCGGAAAGCCCAGAGTCTAACTATTCTGCCTCTCAGACCCATGTCCTCTGCATCAGCACATCCTGAGAGCTAGCCCCAGGAAGCACAGGCGGCTCCCCACTGTTCTTGTCACCAGCACACTCTCCTTTTGCCTGCAGACTCCCAGAAAGCTTCCCTGAAAATCTCCCTGCTCCTACTCTGGCTGCCCACTGTCCATGCTCAGTACAATGGCCCAAAGGATCCAATTCGAAGTTGTACTCAAGGTCCCCAAATAGAAATCCACTTCCCCTCCCTCAGGTCCCTTCCTTCCCCCTGCTACTGCTGGCGTCCTGGTGTAAACACAGATTAAACCCCAGCCAGTCCCACTCCTCTGGACCTGTACCACCAGTATGTCCTGTTTCTGTCCTGTCTTTCCCAGTAGGCTACTGACTCCAACCCCCAGGATTGGCCATTGTTCCATCACTAGTAACCCCTGGCCCAACACCACCACCTCCCAGGAAGCCAGTCAGAAGGCTTTAGCAAATCCGACTTACTGAAACAATCTCTTTTCACCAGTTTAAAGGCTTTTCAAACACCACTCCACTCTTGTTTTCACAGCTATCAGACTCAGAGATGGGGGAAGGGGTACGGGTTTGGGGCTGGTAATTCTTTGCAAGAACTTTGAAGCAGCTGGCCACTTCTTCCACCAAGGCATGTTCAACCTTGACATTGTGACATGACATTGTCATCTACATAGTCTTCATGCTCAGAAGCATGCAGTCAAGTTACCAAAAACAAAGCAGAAATTTCATAATATTTAAATAATTTTATGATTTTTGTGTTGGGCTGCAGTCACAGCTATCTCCACCATATGCAGGCCATGGGCCACAGGTTGGACACATGGGAGAGAATCCATTCTTTTTTTTTTTTTTTTTTTTTTTTTTTTTCTTTTTGAGACAGGGTCTCCCTGCAGCTCTGGCTGTCCTGGAACTAACTCTGTAGACCAGGCTGGCCTCAAACTCACAGAGATCTGCGTGCCTCTGCCTCCCAAGTGCTAGGATTAAAGGCATGCGCCACCATGCCTGGCATTTATTTATTTCCGTATGTATATGAATGTATTTTCTGCATGCAAGTTTGTGCACCTGTGTCGTGCAATGCCGCGGAGGTCAGAAGAGGGTGTCGGATTCCCCTGGAACTGGAGTTCTCCTGGAATTGGAGTTTCAGACGGTTCTCAGCCGCTATGTGGGTGCTGGGGATTGAACCCGGGTCCTCTGTAAGAGCGGTTGGTGCTCTTGACCACTAGGCCATCTCTCCAGCCCCGAGAATCCATTCTTAACACTGGTGTGAGAGGCATTTAGCCACCTTGGGCTTTGGTTTTCTGGCTAGGAGATGAAGAGCCTGACAGTGATGGAAATGGGTCCCCAGGCACTGAGCCATATGTGGGGCTGCACTGGTTCATCATCACAGAAGAATGGCATTGCAGGGGTACAACCAACACTTTTACAGAGGTTATGTGGGCTCTCGGGAGAAGGCACTTTCCCAGGGTCGCCAGGCTTGCCTAGAAACATTGTTCTAAAAGGTCACTCTGTTCTGTGCTCTTTGGAGTCCCTTAAGCAGTGTTTTCCTACCTGAATAACTGAAGCCTCATGAGCAAAAATAGGGGAGGCTGACCTCAATTGCTTCTCTGCCTCATCTTTTGAGATAGTGTTTATCAGTGCCTTGGATCTCACCTGCTGTCTAGTTTGGCCAGCCCAAAAGCTCCCGAGATCCACCATCTCCACCTCTCTGGCCCTGGATTACAGGTGTGTGCTGCTTTGCCTGACTTTTTACATGGGTGTCGGGTCTCAGATCTCATGTCTTCATGCTTGTGTAGCAAGCATTTTACAGACTGAGCCATCTCCCCAGGCCCTAATCCTCTTACTTTTGAGGCAGGGTCTCACTGTGTTGGTCAGGCTGGCTGGGAACACCTGCCACAGCTTGCCTAGCAGCAGGCCTAGAACCAACCATGTAGACTAGGCTGGCCTCAATCTCATAGAGATCTGCTTGCCTCTGCCTCCTGAGTGCCAGGTTAAAGGCATGTGCCACCATGCCAGGCTTTACCGGTAAATTTTTTTTTTTTTTTGAGACAGGATCTCCCTTTAGTCCCAGCTGGCCCTGGAGCTTGCTATGTAGACCAGGCTGGCTTTGAACTCAGATCCGCCTACCTCTGCCTCCAGAGTGCTGGGATTAAAGGCATGCACCATCATGCCCAACCTAAGCTGGTTCTTAGCCTTACTGTCAATTTTTTGAGAATTTTCATGTGCAGGAATAAACCCAAGGTAGGATATTTAGGCAGACACTCAGGGTATCATGGAAGCCGAGAGATTCTGAGAAAGAGTTGTGCCTTCCATCCTGAGCTAGGGAGGGAAGGGCCGGGGGGCTCAGCCTGTGTGCCTCACCTCACAGCAACAGACCCCTGGTAGCCTTGCCCACCCCCATCCCACTGTAACCACCCTGACTTAGAGCCACCTCTGGCTTAATTGAGAAGTTAGCAAACAAAACACATCTAAGGAAAGTGAAATGGTAAAGAAAGAAAATATGAAACACACACACACACACACACACACACACACACGTGCGCACACACATGCAGTCACCTTGCTACATAATTATTTTACACTGTGAGTCACCTCAAAACCTTTTCAGGTTCTGCTCATGCAAAATAATTAAACCCCTTCAACCTAGCTGAACAGGTAGCCAGAAGATGCCAATGAGTCTTTAAATAAGATCTGTTAACTGAAGAGTGGCAGGTAAACAGGCAGTGAGGAAGGCAAAGGGACCCAGCGCTCACTTCTGTTCCCCACTGGAACACTGCTTAGCCAGGCTTTGTTTGCACCAGGTCCCTTCTCTGCTGAGGCTCATGGTGCACAGACATGACTCAACTAAAATTCTTGTACATATACTGGTGTGTGCACCTGTATGTGTGTGTGTCTATGTGTTCATATATGTATATACATAGCCACTGTCCATTCTGATGTTGAAAGCAAAAAGAAACAGCCCCAGGTACTGACAGCAGGCCCAGAGACGAAGGCCGCTTCTTGAGGGCCTAAAAACAATGCTGAAATAAAACAAAAGATATATCACACAATATGTCTGTAGCTGAGTTAACCAGGCATAAGCAGACTTGTTAAAGCAGCAGATACACAAGCCAATGGCTTAGAGTCTTCTCCTGGACCCAGCCCACCCTAGTGCTGGATCTAGTCACTTGTCTGTCTCCTGTACCAGACTGTGAACTCCCTGAGGAGAGGGACTATTGCCTTTTCTCTCTGTTCCCAGCCTCCAGTGTGGCCCAGAACCTGATAGGTGCATAATGGGTGAATGAGCACAGGAATGACTTGGTGACAGATCAATGGGCTGGCGGCCCACAGCAGCTCACTCATCAGGAAGCCTATCCTACCCAGCCAAGCAGGCCCCAGCACCGCAGCCTTTCCAGGCCCTCCTCCCATGTCCCACGGTGCAGCCCGTGCTTTCAGCGCACACTTCTCACAGCCTCCTCTTTCCTTCAAACCCCTTCCTGCCCTTAGGTGCACAGCCCACAGGTGAGGAAGACCTTGGTGCACACCCATGGCAGTGTCCTGAGCTGAGGTGGCCATAGTTCTCAACTATTAGGGGCTCTGGGGATTGGTGACTCCCCCTGAGGGGCTCATCATTGAAAAAAGCTGAGACCATGCTCACCAAGGACCCACTGGGCATGCCCGTTTCCTGTGGGGCTTTCACAAGAATGAAGCCCTTAAAGGCAGCAGTGTTCTAAGAATAGCCACACATAGGTGCTGACTGCCATTCTTATTAATAAAGGATTTTGTGCTGAAGCCAAAGAATTAATTCAAGAGCAATTTATGAGAACGGGTTGCTAGGCAATTAAAATAAACTTCTGAGGGGGAAAAATTTCAATTTAGCATTGATTATTTTAAATTGAAAAAAAAAAGGATGGGGAAGAATATGCCATTCAAATCAGCTTGAGGAAAAGGGCGGCTTAGGGGCAGGACCTGGCCAATTCTGTCCCATATGCCCTGGGTTGCAGAAGAGCTAGCGCCCACCTCTGGAGGGAAAACTTGATGGGCAGCAGAGGGGGCGGGCTGCCTGCCTGGAGGCTGGCTCTCTTGGAGGACCAGGGAGCACACCTGGGGTGAGTGGCAGCTCCACGGACACTGGCTCTTCACAACCTCCATTCAGTCGCTTCTGACGCTTACTAACCGGTGGGCCTTTTGCCTGTTGGAGCTAAATAATCCTCTCACTAACAATCCCTGAAGACAGTCAAAGGACTAGAAATCCTGAGCGATCTCTGTCCATTTTCTTTGTCTTCAATAATTTTTTTCCTTAAAAAACACAACAAAAGAATTGAAAATACATATCTGTTATAGAACATGCCCCTTTGTTAGTTATTAAAGTGATTTAGGGGCTGGAGAGATGGCCTAGCGGTTAAGAGCGCTGACTGCTCATGCAGAGGACCCGGGTTCAATCCCCAGCACCCACATGGCGGCTGAGAACCATTTTTATTTTATTTTTTTTTTTTTCAAATTTTATTTATTTTTGTATGTGTATGAATGTACTGTCTGCATGTAGGTTTGTGCACCTGTGTCGTGAAATGCCGTGGAGGTCAGAAGAGGGTCTCTGATTCCCCTGGAACTGGAGTTCTCCTGGAATTGGAGTTACAGACGATTCTTAGCCACCATGTGGGTGCTGGGGATCGAACCCGGGTCCTCTGCAAGAGCAGTCCGTTGCGGGGGGGGGTGCGGTGGGGGGGTGGAGGGGGTGGCGGGGGTGGGCGTGGGGGCTGTCAGGGGGGGGCGGGGTGGGGGGTGTGGGGCGTGCGTGGGTGCGCACCGCGCGGGTGCCCCGTGCCGGGGGGGTGGGGGGGGGGGGGGGGGGGGTCGGTGGGGGCGGGGGGTGTGTGTGGTGGTGTTTGTTTGTGGGGGTGGGGGAGTTGGGCGTGGCTGTGGAGGAGGGAGGGAGGGGGTGAGGGGAAGGGGGTATTTTCTCAGTTGTGGTGGTGGGTAGTTGTTTGGTGGGAAAGCAGAAAAGGGCTTCTGCAAAATATCCTCTTTTTGTACAACAAATTCCACATGCGGGGGGGCACACCCCCCGAGGGGGGGGGGGGGAGGGAGAGTCAGGGCAGGGACAGAGGGGGAGGATGGAGATGGTGGGGAGGATGGGGGGGGGGCGGGGGGGGCTGGGGGCGGGGGGGGGGGGGGGGGGGGGGGGGGGATGGTGGTGGAGTGTTGGGTTTTTGGGGGGCTGGGGGGGGGGGGGGAAGGGGGGGGGGGAGGGGGAGGGGGGATTGTGGGGGTGAGGAGTCTGGGGGGAGAGAGGGGACACTGTAAAGGATTTTTTATGTCTTGTGTAGGGGTGGGATGGTGTTGGGGTGTGGTGGGAGATGAGACTGCGTAGTAGGTGTTACTCAATAGGCGTGTGGAAAAATAGGAGGGGGGGGGGGGAGGGGTGGGGGGAGGGGGAGGGGGGGAAGGGGCGCAAAAGGGGAATGGGAGAGAGAGAGAGATTAAGAAGAGGAGAGGTGGAGGGGGGTGGGTGGGGAGAGCTGGGCGGGGGGGGGGGGGCGGGGTGAGGGGTGGGGGGTGGGGGGTGGTTTCGGGGTGGGGGTGGTGCTTGGGGTCCTGGTCGTTAGAGCTTAGATGTGTTGTATTTTCGAGACAGGGTCTCCCTGTAGCCCCAGCTGACCTGGAACTCACTCTGTAGACCAGGCTGGCCTTGAACTCACAAAGATCCGCCTGCCTCTGCCTCCCAAGTGCTAGGATTAAAGGCGTGTGCCACCATGCCTGGCCCTATGAGAATCATTTTTAACTCCAGTTCTAGGGGAATCTGAAACCCTCTTCTGACCTCCAAGGCATTGCTCAACACGGGTACACAGACCTACATGCAGACAGTACATTCATACACATAAAAATAAATAAAATTTTAAAAATGAAGTGATTTAATTAACAGCCAAATTTCATTCATAGCCTCTAATAAAATGGCTATATGCATTTAGTTATTAACACCTACTAATGTCACCAGTGAGGTTCCAGGGCAGCTGGTGTGTTTCCATGCTGGTGGCATGGAACGGCCATCTGTAGGCACATTTTATTTATTTATATTTATTTATTTATTTATTTTAATTTTTGTATGTGTATCAACTGTCTGCATGCAGGTCTGTGCTAGGCCATCTCTCCAGCCCCTTATTTATTTATTTATTATTTATTTATTTATTTATTTATTATAAAAGGAAGAGTTTATTTGAGCTTACTATTGATGGTTCTAGGGAATTAGAGTCCATTGTAGGGGGAGGCATGGTGGCCCATGCTGGAGAAGAAAGCCGAGGTTCAACTTCTAGGACTTGACTTCCAAAGGGCTTAGATGGCTCAGCTCTTCCAGCTTCAACGTACCTCTCTTTCTTAGGCTGGTACCACTCCCTGTATGCAGCTCTCCTTGGCAAATATCTCACAAGTGTGGCATCTCGAAAGTCTTCTTGGGGTCTCCGCTGCCAACCAGGCTTCACATTTACTGCTTCATGCAATGGCCTATCAGGGCCTTCTTTATGCAGGGACACCCCTGCTGCATTCTGCCTGACCTTGTCAGCTCTCTGAAACCATGAAAGAAGAACTGAAGACCCCTTCACTCTTGCAAACTTCATGCCTCTAAAGCCAGCACCACGTGAATGAAACTTCCGAGTTTGGCTGCAAGTTTGGGATAGACCCTGGCCTATTTCAACGACATTTGCAACTTTTCTCTGCCCTGAACTTGGAACAGAAAACCCTTTCAGTATTTTCCTTTCAAAAGTTTGAGGATTAGCTGGGTGTGGTCTTGCCCTGAAGGTACTGTTTCTGTTGTTTACTTGTAAATCTCAGGCCTCTCCTTAATCACTTTAATCTAACTTTTTCCATTGTTTACTTGTAAATAGCTAGGCCTCTCCTTAATCACTTTAATCTCCTTATCAAAGGGAGCCTCTCCTTCACATGCCTTGGCCCCACCTTTAATCTTCCTAGTGCACTTTTCAGATCAAAACTCTACATTCTGCATTTCTTTCTGCCCTATCTGCTCTTTTTCATTGTAGATCTGCACAATATTCACCTTTAAAAGCCACGCCACCATTTCTACATTAGGCTGTCTTGAAATATCTGCCACCAAAGACATTAGTCCATTGCTTTTCAACTTAGCATCAGGCAAGCATTTGGGCCATGGGCAAACTGTGGCCAGACTCTTTGATAAAAGATACCAGTTGCTGCCTAAGTCTTTATTTTCCTCTGGAACTACATTTTTTGCAGCAATGCTTTCTTCCAAGCTTCTACTAGAATGGCCGGTTAAGCTCTGCTTAAAGTAGTCAACAGCTTTTCTAGCCCAAAGTTCCAGAGTCTTCCACATTTCTCAAAACATCCACATGGTCAGGTTCTTCACAGTCAACAACCCCACTTCTGGTACCAAATAACTGTATTAGTCACTTTTCTGTTGCTGTGATAAAACCACCATGACCAAGAGAACTTATAAAGGAAGAGTTTATTTGAGCTTATGATTGATGGTTCCAGGGAATTAGAGTCCACTGTGGGGGGAGAAATGGTGGCCAGGGCTGGAGCAGAAAGCTGAAGTTCACATCTCGCTTATTTATTTATTTTTATGTGTATGAGTGTACTGTCTTCATGTAGGTTGGTGCGCCTGTGTCATGCAATGGCACAGAGGTCAGAAGAAGGGCATCAGATTCCCCTGGAACTGGAGTTAAAGATGGTTCTTAGCTGCCTTGTGGGTGCTGGGAATCAAACCTGGGTCCTCTGCAAGAGCAGTCAGTGATCTTAACCTCTGAGCCATGTCTCCAGCCCCTGTAGGCACATTTTATAAAGGGACATGACAGCTGGGTGTGGTGGTGCATGTCTGTAATCCCAGCACTTGGGAGGCAGAGGCAGGAGGATCTCTGTGAGTTCAAGGCCATCCTGGTCTACATAGCAAGTTCAGGATAGCTGGGGCTACAGGAAGACCCTATCTCAAAAAGATAAAATAAAATAAATAATAAAATAAAATGACATGACAGCTCATTAAGAGCCATGTTGCTGCTGTTGCCTTGAATTCAATAATCCAACAACTCCAGAGAGTTTTCCCTTGAGAAATAATTCAAGAGAAGCAAAAGGCTTTCTGTACAGAGATACTCATTGCACTATTATCTATAATAGAATAGATGAGAGACCCAAATGCTCAACAATTGAAGGATGACTCAAAACTGAAGAGAATATCAGTTCTGCGGAATATTACACAGCCATTAAAATGATTATAAAGCCTGGGAAACTGTTGCCTCTAATAGCAGGATAAAAGGCAAAATATGATGCATCCTGTTTAATAGGTTGTGAATGATGGGAACTACAAGAAGAGAGGGGATGAAGGAGAAATGCAGAAAAATCAAAGGCAGCTTTGTGAGGATGTGAGATCACTGGGAAATTTCCTGTATTCCAAACATTTTGTTTTTGTTTTTGTTTTTGTTTTTGGTCTTTTCGAGACAGGGTCTCTGTGTAGGCTCAGCTGTCCTGGAACTCACAAAGATCCACCTGCCTCTGCCTCCCAAGTGCTAGGATTAAAGGTGGGCGCCACCACGCCTGGCCACATTTTTGTTTTCTAATGCAGTCTTTTTGGACTAAACCACATTCAATCAGCAATTGAAAACCTTTCCCAAGAGGAGGAATGAAGAAGAAAAGATTCTTCAAAGACTAGGTGCCTGGCTCAGAGAGAGTGAGGTAGCGAGAAGACACTGGTCACTGGGACAGTGACCAGTGAGCAGGGAGGCAGGACAGCTGATCTTAAACAGTTCTAATATCAATCTGGCCTCGGGAGAGGTCTGGGCCTGGCAGTCAAATGCAGGTCTGAACTGGGCAACTTAACACAGGTACTCTGAGCCTCACTTGCCTGGCTCCTCACACTTGGTTTTCTCTCCTTCCCCCCTCTCTTGTGCTCTGAACCATATGTCCCCAAATTCCAACTCCCTCATACCCTAGAATGGGACTATGTAGAACTAAAGTGTTTAAAAGGATAACACTGGCCAGGCATGGTGCCGTATGCCTTTAATCCTAGCACTTGGGAGGCAGAGGCAGGTGGATCTCTGAGTTCAAGGCCCGCCTGGTCTACAAAGTGAGCTCCAGGCCAGCTGGGACTAAAGGGAGACCCTGTCTCAAAAAGACAAAAAAAAAAAAAAAAAAAAAAAAAAAAAAAAAAAGGATAACACTGATAAAATGATGTTATAGAGTAGGGTTAATCCTCCATGACTGGTGTCCATTTAAGAAGGTGAGATGAGGACATGGACACACAGACTGAGGGACAACCCAGCACCAAACCCTAACAACTGTGTAGCCCAGAAAACTACCTCTACTGGTGCAGCAGAGGCACTGTTGACTAGGGGATGGTCAACAGCTACCTGATTGCACTAGGAACCCTCTCAATGGGAGTGAACCCATGAGAGCCACTGTGAAATCAGCCAAATGCACAGGGATGGAGAGGACATAGAGTCTATATAAAAGTTTATCAGTATCATATCTCTAGACATATGAACTTTCTTACCATACACTAACTATGAGATCTTACATTTACAGACAAGCTCATCATATGCTATTCATCAAAAAAAAAATCTACACTTTGTAACAGATGGAAGCCACTGTAGAATCCCACAACTGTTCAGACACAGAATAATGCACATCTGAACAATCTCCATTCCTGGGAGACACATCTACCTTGAGCTCTACGCACAGAGTGAGAGGCAGAGACAAAATGACTGCATCCCTCAGTCCTCAGCAGTAACGCTTTCTTACACAATAGATAAGTGTGACACAAACAGAAGGCCACAACTAGTCAAGTGTCAAAGAATGGAAGCCCCCAGAGTGTGTATCCCTAGATAGGGCCCTATATTAAACCTCACCTGCCCACGGCTCAGGGATCATTGCAGAAGAGGGGGCAGACACAGGACCCAGGCCAACCGGGACAAGGTCTCAAAGCGGAGCAAGAGAAAAGGGTGGGGGCCTGACCTGGACTGAGAGCTGCAAGAGACTGAGGAGCACTGCTGAGGGAGGAAGTGTATCCTAGCCTTACCTAGGATTCCTAGACATACTGACTGGATTCCAGCAGATCTATTTGCATAGAAGGACATCTGGGTTTGGGAGCTCGACTGGGTAGGGCTTAGCTTGGATGTTGTGATGCATGAGTGCTGATGGGGGGTTGGGACATGCAAGGGAGTGGGTTTGATTTGGAACCATTGTATGAGTTGTACAAATGCTCAATAAAAAAAATAAAAAAATTAAAACCAAAAAGAATCTATCCACCAAAAGGGAACATTAACGAAATTGTTTTAAATGGATATAGATTATTTATATGGACTCATGGGATCTTCAAAATATATTAGGGTCAGGGAAAAAGCAAGCAACAGCATAATATGATCTCATTCGTACCTGTGGACGTATTCGAGGGAGGCCCACGTGTGCTTAGATGGTTCTAGAAAGGTTCTGTAGAAGCATCACTTTAATAAATTGGTGTAGATCTCTTGGGAGAAGAGTGAGGTGGAGGGAGGTGAGGAGAGATGACTAAATTCTGCACTGTATATTTCAGAATCATTTAAATATTTCACAATGCTGTGTTTCCTAAGTAACTATAGTTTCTCAACAAAAACTGTTGGGGACAAACATGCCATGTGAGCTCATGCTCAGATATATGAAGCTCCTGGGGAGACATGCTGGGGGTGGAAGGTCAAGCACAAGGGAGGCTGGGGAAATGGTGAACCTGGGGACAGGAAGGCCCAAGCAGTCACATAAGAGAAGCCACCACATCAGTGCACACAGACCAACCTGGCAGGCAGCAATCAGAGAGGGGCTGGATCATTTGGCGCACCCGTGGCACAATCCCCATGAGACGGAGGAGCAGAGCCGCCCATGGCGATGAGCCCTGCAAAGAAGGGACACAGCTGCAACTGGGTGTGGGGACCAGTGGTCAGGTATCTGCTGTCCAACCAGGCCTCAGGCCTTACCCCGCCCTCAGCTTCCGGGCTGCTGACAGAGCTCATGGCCTTGGGCATCAGGGACTACCAGAGTAAAGGCTGTGGCTTGGGAATGAGGTCCAAGGAGAGGGTACCTGTGGGGTGTCCAGACATCTACCTATACTCACCTTTCCAGGCCCACTCAGAGCCATGTAGTCAGAAAGGCGACAGGAGAGGTGACAGCAAGAGGGTTTGCTAATCGAGTACGGAGAGAGGACATGGGAAGAAGACAGGGCAGGGCACCCAGTGGCCTTGCCGGAAGCTCTCTACAGATCCCTTGCTGTGACACCAGTCACCTCTTTTCTGAATCCTCCCCCTCTGCTTCCTCCTCCTCCCCTCCTCCTATTCTTCCTTCTTTCTTCTCTCTCTCTCTGTATATGCAGTCCAAATTTCCCTCCTCTTATAAAGACACCTATTGCACTTCAATAGAGACCACCTGATTGACCTTGTTATAAAGATTATATCTCCAGAGATCTTTTCCTAAATAAGATCACATTTACAAGTACAGGAGATTCTATCACAATCTATCCCACAGGACTCACTTTGGTTTTGCTGCTGCCTGGTACTGCAGCTGATGCATTAGCAAAACTCTGATTCCTGGGAATCGCCACCTGTCTGACAAGGTCTAGGGAGGGAAAGGCCACATCTAAGCACCGTGGGGAGCCAAGAGCCAGCTGCACGGAGGGTCTGCTCTTCCCATTGCTGCTGGCCTGCAGGAAGGCCCTTGTGGCCAGGCTGAAGTATCTGCTCTCCTCTCAGAGGTAGGACATGGCCAGGGAAGACTCCTTAAGAGAGCATTGATGGGGCTGGAGAGATAGCCTAGAGGTTAAGAGCACCGACTGCTCTTGCAGAGGACCTGGGTTCGATCCCCAGCACCCACATGGTGGCTGAGAACTGTCTTTAACTCCAGTTCCAGGGGAATCCAACACCCTCTTCTGACCTCCGAGGCATTGCATGACACGGGTGCACAAACCTACATACACACACAAAAATAAATAAAATAAAAAAAAGAAAGTAAAAAAAAAAAAAAAAGAGCATTGACAAGAGCAAATCTGTGTTCCTGAAACAGTCATCTGCCCCAGGCACATAAGGGCACATTGCAGAGGGGACCCGTGTGGGAAGGCGGCCAGGTAGAATGTTGCAAAAGAGTCAGCCAGTAATGAGGAACGGAATCAGGGCACTGACAGCGTGGCCCAGGGGAAGGAATAGAATCCTGAGAAAATGTGACAGGAAAACTGACTGGGCCTGGCTGCAGGTGGCAGGAAGACGGAATGAGATTCAAAGAGGTGGGTGGGGGAAGCTGGCTCTAGGGCTGGAGACACAGAGGGTGGAGGCTAGTACCTGGAAGTGTGGCCCAGGAAATAAAGCATACCCAATACCCGAAAGGGGTTATGCGGTTTAACATCATGAAATGCCAATCAATTACAAAAGCAGGCCTATGTATATGCTTGTTAAGTAACCATCGGGGCAGGCAGCAAATGCAAAGCAGCTATGAGAGATCCACACTCGCTTTGTAAATAATTCACCTTCATGGCAGGCAAGCATGTCTTTTTATGTTAATGCCTGGTGCCCAGGGTGCTAGCAGCAGGAGGGATTATAGAAAGGTATCAGTCGAGAGGCTCAATTGAATGACCTGTGAGTGACCTCATCACCCCAAAATATAGAAATGTATTTGGGGCTGCTGAAGAGCCCTACAGCAGTCAGGCCAGACAGAGCTGCTCCTAGGAGCTGTCTAGCTCCGTGGCATCTCCACAGAGGATCCCTATAGCTCCCTGGACTTAGGAAGCTTTCTTGGACAGACCCACCAGCAACACCTATGCTCCCTACAGAAGTGCTATGGTACAGCCCACTAGGAGCAGCTCCCATCCAAGGGAGCAGCTAGACAGGATGATCAGCCAGGTCAGATCTTAACTCCTCTGCCTGACTTAACTTCTGCTTGTCCATTATTCTCTTGTCACCCAGAAGGGATACTGTCACCACAGTGTGAGGAGAGAACTAGATTATGCACCTAGAGATGGGGTGACTGACTATGGTGTTGTTCCCCTTTCTAAGTCGTGGGTTCATGTGTGAGGTCCTGTCATTATGTTAAAGAGGCAGGTTCCAGAGTCAGACCTTGGGCATCTATAACCAAGCCTCTCTGAGCCTGGGGGTCTCTTCCTTTGCATAACAAGGATGGTGACAGCTGTCATCTCACAGGCTAAGCACAACTGAGTCGCTGCAGAAATGCCTGAGACAGTACCTAACCAGGTTAGCAGCTATTGCCACGGGGTTATGCAGGACATAGCAAGATGGGAAAAATGCCCAGTGCTTGGAAGAGAGAGAGAGAGAGAGAGAGAGAGAGAGAGAGAGAGAGAGAGAGAGAAAGAGAGAGAGAGAACACCAGGGCATCTTGACCCTGCAATAAAACCTCCCTTCTGAGAAGTCTTTTCTGGCCTTGGGCATTAAGGCTCTCCTCCTTCTGGGGAGGGGGGAACAGTCGCTTTGTCCTTTTATACCCTCAAGGGCAGTCCTCTCCAGCTGGACCAGACTATCCCAGATTAGTGACTGAGTTATCTGTGGCCCTCACAAATTTGAGTAGAAACATAAATTTGGGGAGGATTTTGGTTGGACGCATATAAATGCCTCAAATACTAGTGTAGGTAACTATGGCAAGAGACATTTAAGAGTAACATTAAGCTGGGCGTGGTGGCACATGCCTTCACGCCTTTAATCCCAGGACTCGGGAGGCAGAGGCAGGTGGATCTCTGTGAGTTCAAGGCCAGCCTGGTCTACATAGCGAGCTCCAGGCCAACTGGGACTAAAGGGAGACCCTGTCTCAAAAAGACCAAAAAAAAGCTGGGCGTGGTGGCACACACCTTTAATCCCAGAATTTGGGAGGCAGAGGCAGGAGGATCTTTATGAGTTCAAGGCCAGCCTGGTCTACAGAGTGAGTTCCTGGACAGCTGGGGCTACAGGGAGACCCTGTCTCAAAAAGACCAAAAAAAAAGAAGAACATCGACCAACCAGGTGTCAGTCCCATGCCACATCACCAGGCAGTTGTCACTTTCTCCATTTTCCAAATGGTACATCTGAAGCACCAAGATCAACCGCTTTCACCAGAATAAAAGTGGTTCTATTGCTAAATATTCATCATGCCATCATCTTTTGCCTTGAGAGATCCAACAGGAAGATTCTGTTCATATTTCTCATTCACATTTTCTGTGTGTGCAGGCTTATCTGTGATGCAAGCAAGAGGCCTTCAGAACACAGAAGGGGAACTGGGTCTAGGACTAAGTAACCCTCAGGTAGTATCTCCTTCAGTTACAGGAGAATATGAACCTCCTTTAATTATTAAGGAGGTTTTAAATTGTTTGGAGTACGTGTAAAAATAGGTAGCCTGATTGTGTTACAGGTATACAGCATGCTAAAAATATGCATGCATCTCTCAACTTGATCTAACTATGGAAAACTTTTGGACTATGCATATAATTTTTTAGAAAAAAATGACAGGCAAAGTTCAAGTATACCATTTTTCCTAAAACAAAAACAATGGCTCACTGCTCAGCTAGCTGCCAGTATATTTTGGGGCTTCTTATTTTTATGGAACATGTCAGCAAGTGTGTCAGAGTTCAGTTATGAGACAGCCATCCTTCCAAGGGCTCATTCTCAAAAGGGCTTCATTCATCCAGCCAAAATACTGGTTAAAAATACTCTGAGGTAGAAAAAATGGCATTAAGAATATTGTCTATAAAGTGTACATCAGGGGCTGGAGAGATGGCTTAGCGGTTAAGAGCACCGACCACTCTTGCAGAGGACCTGGGTTCGATCCCCAGCACCCACATGGCAGCCAAGAACCGTCTGAAACTCCAATTCCAGGAGAACTCCAGTTCCAGGGGAATCCGAGACCCTCTTCTGACCTCCCCGGCATTGCACGACACAGGTGCACAAACCTGCATGCAGACAGTACATTGATACACATACAGAAATAAATTAAATAAAAAAAAGTGTACATCAGAAGTGCAGTTTTAAGCCTTCCCCCTTTTCTCTCTACAGAACAACAGTGACAGACAAATGATACCTAGGTAACCAAAAGCTGTGCTTTAAGAAAGTAATGCTAATACATTCTTGGCATGCATTTCTACCAGCACTGCAGCACCACTGCAGCTTACACTGACCCCCAAACCAGAACATCATCCCACATCAACCTCTCTTTCATTCCATCAGCACCACCAAGCATCTGAATACCAAAGGCAGCTGCCCACCAGAGTCCTTTCTGAAGCACACAGCATAGGGTAGACAGAACAAAACATATCCCAGTCTTCTAGAGGAACCCATCAAGAACCAGAGGTTTCATCTATAATCCATTGGATTAGAATAGGCATCTCACACAGTTTAGGATTTAACATTAGACCACCTCAGAGGACGGTCCCTTTACTTCCCCCTTCACTCTCTTTCCTCCCCAACACACCAAAAGCCCTTTGTCTAGATAGTCACACACCCCCAGCAGCCCACCCACTCAGCTCAAGGAGTTAAAAGGTCTTCTGTTTGTCTGACCTTGCCAGGTGATGGAGATGGGGACCGACTGCTGGTAGGATCGAAGACAGAGGTAGCCCATCACGTTCAAACACATCTCCCCCTTCAGCAGATGACTCAAGGCAGGAGGGGGCAGCTTTAAGGGTGAGGAGGCCCAAGGCTCCTCTGGTTGGTTATTTCCCAAAGTGACCTCAAAGTGCTTACTCAGAGGCACAGGCAGGCTGGAGAAGGGCTTTTCTTATGACAGCCACCACTGGAGTTTAAAAATCCCTTTTGCGTTCTGGGAAACACACACACACACACACACACACACACACACACACACACACACACTAGCAGAGCGTGCCTGTCCAGTATCTACTCTACAGCATCTCTTTCTGAGTCCAGCTCACATGGCAACTGCCAGGTGCAGGGACATGACCCTCACCGTTGAAGCCCTGGTCATGGCAGCTGGTGCCTAAGTAGGAAGACAGAGGGAAGTAGGAAAGGGCTTTCCATCTATCTTGTAGCCCCAGCGAAGACTGAAGCCTGCCTTCCTCTTTTAAAAGATGGCTGGCCTCTGTCTGGGCTGAATTCCAGTGGCTAGTCTTCCCAGGGCCAGTCCCTAGTACAGAGAGGGGATGCTGTCTCCCTTGGGCACCAGCCTGGACAAGCAGTGCCTGGTGCCGAACTGCTGGCTGGACACAGGGTGAGGAGAATGTGCCTCCCTCTTGTCTGACTTCTAGCCAAATCCTTTGTCCCCGGGCATGTCAGGGCAGAGGGGCCTGCCCTCTATCCCAGGACTGGGGCTAGGGCGGGGGCAGAACATCGAGCCCTCAGCCCTACTGGCTGCTCAAGACTAGGACTGGGGAAAAATGACAGTGAGGAAGGCCAAATGCCAAGCTTAAGAGATCTAGTGCCCCGGGATCCTCCTGCCGCAGCCCCACTCAGCCCCGCCGGACTCACCCCAGGGAGGGGCTCTCGAGTGTGGACGGGGGTCCGGTCCCGGGGCTGCAGGGGCTCTGCCAGCTGCCGCCGCCGCCGCCTTCCCGCCGCGCTCTCAGTCCATCCCGGCGCTGTGCCGGCTGCCAGCGCCGCGCCGAGCCGGGGAGGAGGAGGGCGGCGCTCGGATTGGGTGTGCGCCGCCCGGCGGCCCGGGGCCCGCCTCCCCGCCGCGGCCTCCGCTTCAGCACCGCGGACAGCGTCCAGCCCGTGCGCTCAGCAGAGCCGGGCGCCCGCGGGTCCTCGGCCGGAGCGCAGCGAGGCGCGCGGCGCCCCCGTCCCTCCACGCGTCCCCGCCGCCCAGCCACGCCGCCCGCTCCGCAACGGTCGGTCCCGCCGCAAGAGCCTCGGCGCCGCCGGAGACCAGTCCAGCTCCCGGCCGGGTCCCAGGCCGACGACCAGACAAAGGCGAGCTCTCCCTGGAGGGACGGGAGCCCACGGAAAGCGCCGCTCAGCCTCTTACGGAGAACCGGTGTGGCCCGGAACCCGACCCGGCACTCGGGGCGCTATCTGGGTCCAATCAAGGCCACAGAAGGCCGGCCCCTCGCGTGGGTCCAGCGCGGGAGGGGCCCATGGAAGAGCCGGGCTCAAGCCCTCATTTCTCCACTGTGATATGCCCTGGAGTTAACCAGTTACAAGTGGCTCTGCTTTGTGAACTAGAGTTTCGAGGACGGGGTGTTGGGGTTCCATCCCGCCTGGAATTCAATTCCCACCCACCCTGATCGCTTAGTGTCAACCAACAGATGGGACTGCTGGAGCTCGGTGACATCACCCAGAACCACTTCTGTGTTGTTTTTCTTTCTGTTCAGATCCCTTCTGCTGCTCCTTGACCCTGGCCAGGAAAAGTCCCCGGTTGAGACTGGGATGTCCTTGTTCTAACTGGGCTTCATCGAGGGACTAGCAACATGATCCTTGGCCACTCAGCCTCCGTTTCCTCTTTGGGAAGGGGGCGGGGGCGATTACAAGTCTGAAGAAACAGCCAGTCTAGAGAACCAAGAAAAGATGTACACCTGAGGCGCAGCTCGCTTATGGCTTCGCTTTAGGCCTTTCCGAAGTCTCAGGGGAGAGCCCCCTCCTTCCCTGAACTAAACTGGCAATGCCAGTCTTTTAAAAAGCTTAACTTTTGCCTCATTAATTCAAATCCAGAGGCATTTTTTGTCTTTACCACTGGCTGAGTTCCACTCCCACACCACAACCCCACCTCCACCCCCACCCCTATTTGAAGGGGGATGACTGAACAGGAGGAATTCAAGTTCTTAAATGCTGAGTTGGCACGGGCTGCTGCTCAAGTATTCATGGACAGTGGTTGGTATGAGGGAGTATGGATCTGAAACGTTCAGGAGGGATCAGCTGGGCCAGCACTGCCCCCCAGGAAACAGTGCCACATGGGAGCACCTTCGCTTTTCACATGGAGGAAGAATCACACGCCATTGCCTTAAAAGAGAAATAAAACCACTACCTCTGAAAATGCCTTCCAACCGTTCATTCCTTTCTTCCTTTCTCCCTTCTTTTTAAAATATATTGTCAAAACTCAAAAGGAAGAAATCAGTATGTGCCAGAAATACCAGGTTCCAAGGACCTTCTCCTGCAGAGGTCTCAGCCTCATAGGGCAGGGCACCAAGAGGAACTGCCTCATTGGAAGGGAATTTCAGAGGATTTTGTGACAAAGCATCCCTTCAATTTAATTCCTTTGTCTAATTTATGGCATGTCTTCACTACCAATGAACAGCGAGGGCTTCAGCAAAGCTCATTTATACACACTCACACACACACACAGAGTAGCACAAAATTTTCTAAGTAATTGTCAATAATTATACTGAAGACTTCACAGACTCAAGATTTGATGTAGATGGAGACAATCCAAGCCGTATAAATTTGCCAGGTTATTCCCATTATTTTTCTCGTTCTGGGAAAACTACAAAACTAGAACAACACACCACTGATTCTCATCTACAGAGCCTACAGGCCCTTTCCCTCATTCAGCCCCTGGCTGGGGGAAGGGAGAAGATGCCCTCTGACCTCCTCTCTATGCACTCTCATCCTGGTGGGAAAAAGGGATTACCAGGGATGTTGACAAGCAGCAAACCATGCCCACAAGGCCAATCTATTCCACCATCTTTACCACAGATGTTGCTGTTAAATCCAAACCAATCCACCGTCCACTCTCCCAGCCCAGTGCTTCTTCCCTTCCTCTGTTATGCCCTGAGCCATAAACCACAGTTCATCCTCTCCCCGTCAAAAGCAGAGCTTCCTCAGCTTTTCCTTCCTTTCTGTTCCCAGCATTCCTTCTCTCTGAGTCTCACCCATCTTACCCACCCTCCAGAATATTTACAAGAGTCCTTTTCCTTTGCTTGGGGTGGGAGGCTGTCAGCCCTTAGTGGTCAGCCCTCACCTCCCATGGTACCATTAAGAGGTGCTCTGTGATGGTTAATCCTGGATTAACCATCAACTTGACTGGACTAAGGAACAAATAAGAGAAAAAGGGTCTTCTGATTGGACCACCTCAACCCGGATGGCCCACCCCAAATGTGGGCGTTACCTTCTGCCAGCAGGCAGTATTTAAGGCCATGGCAGAAGGAGCTGGTCCCTTTTTCTCCTGTGGCTTGCCTCTCTCATCTGGTGAGTTTGTCTTGCTGCTGTGATCAACCTTTCGGATCCCAGTGTGTACTGAGACCAGCAGATCTCCTGGAACCCATTTGGGCCTTCAGCACTGGATTGGGACTACTGAGACATCCAGCCTTGTGGACTGAGCAGTTCCCTGGATTCTCGTCTCGGCCTTTCCAGTGTGGTGCAGCTACTGTTGGAATCCTTGAACTCTGTCACGTGAGCAAATCAATAAATTGTATATAGCTATATATATTCATCCTGTTGCTTCTGTTTCTTTAGAGAACCCTGACTAATACA